>PVHY01004767.1:0-90321 GCA_004024945.1 Uropsilus gracilis | reverse complement strand
TCCCTCTTCTTTCCATGACACTCTATTTGCCTCCTTCCCTCTTTCCTTCCTTCCTCCTTCCTTTCCTCCTTCCCTTCCTCTCTCTCCTTCTTTCCTCCTTCCCTTTCTTCCTTCCTCCCTTCCTTCCTCCTTTTCTCCTTCCCTTCCTCCCTACCTTCCTCCTTCCTTGTTCCCTTTCTTCCTTCTTTCCTCCTCCCTCCCTTCCCCTTTCTGAAATAGGTGTTTACCACTTGCTGTGGAGAAGAACTCTATTTCATGCCACCATCTTTTCATCCTTTTCTAAGGGGTGGAAAGGGAACCTGGAGATGTGGGCTGTGCTTTATGACCCTGGGCATGCCATTTCATCATTTTAATTTGTCGGTCTCTACAAAATCAGAATTGGGTGGGATCTAAACCCAGCAAAGTCAAGATGACTTGACCCATGCTGACATGAGCACCTTCTATGTAGCAGGTAAGGTGTGCGGTGCTTGGATTGAGCCGTCACGGAATCCGGGGTGGGGGTGGTGGCTTTCTCACTGCCTGCATTTAACTGGGGAGACAGAACTGCAAGTGAAAGAGACTGTATGCTGTGAACAGAGACCTGGTGATAGTGTGGTGAGTTCTGGAGGTCAGGGGATCCCAGGAGAGCTGTGTAAGCCATCAGAGACAAGACAGCCTTCACTGAGTAGGTGACTGGAGGGGAGGAAGGATTTGCTAGAGGGAGGCAAAAGGCAAAAGGATGTCTAGGCAAACATGTAGAATTGTGAAATTGCTGATATTTTCCACAATGTTTGAGAGCTTCAATATGGCTGGAACATGATGATATTAATACAAATACTCTTCTTGTAGGGCCTATTTCCAAACAAGTCTTAAAGTTCCGAAAAGTAAATATTACCACTTATTCCTTAACCATTCATGCATTTCTAAGCAGAGGACCTCACTTACAGCCGGAGGGTTCTTTTAGGTTCCTGTCTCTCCTACTTCACTTGTCTTAACTTGTATTCCTTCCACTGCTTCATCATTAGTGTTGTGATGCAGAAAAGTCAGGCATAAAAACCCAGTTTAAAAAAATGCCTCATTTACTTGCTCCTTTGCATCAATTTTTTTTGATGTAATTTTGAATTTAAAGTCTTGGGGTGATGGACTTGGAAAATTACAAGCACTGATTGAATTTACAAATGCAGGTGAACCGAGGGTTCACCACTCCATTCAGCCCTCCTAAAACAAGTAGGCATGATAGTAGTACTAGTGCTCAGGCTTCTGGTGCTGTTGGCACAGCCATTTGGGGCCTTCGGTGAATCAAAGAGTGCTCAGCATGTGGCAACAAGTGGTTCTCAACCATCAAGGTAGTTTCCTTTTGTAGCCATAAGCACCTGTATCTTCCCTTAAAGAATATCCTAGAAGAAAACAGGAGTAGTCAGGGTGACTTATCTTTCCATTGTCTGCAAAAAAGTAGATGGATTTTGCATGAGTTTTCTCTCAGCAAGTCTGACTTTTCTCGAGGGAAGGGAGTTTAAATGAAATCACCCCTCCTGCCTCTTTCCTTTAGAAATATCCAGTTATAAAAAGAAACTGTAGCAGATATGATATGACAGAATCTGATCAGATTCAGGAAATCTGTCTTTTCTGTCCAGTCAAGTAGCCAACTTTCCATGACACTCCATTTCATGAGGTCTGAATTTCTTCTTCTACATATAAATGTAATAATGTTCATTGGACTTACAAAATAATGTCTGTTGCATATTTAATACAAAAAAGGTTCTGTAACACAAATAAGAGTTTTTCTTCACTAACAGTGACTAAATTTTAAGTAGTTTGACATGGGGCATTACTCCTCCCTCAATCAGGCTGTAATGTCTATGATTAATTGCTCATTATGACATTTTTACAGCCTCAGTTAACTTAATAAATATCTCAGCAAAGATCCAGTTTGACTGGAGTTGAATCAGTACAGCATTGCTAATTTGGCCACCAACTTACACCAATACTTTTAAATCTGGATTGAGCTATGGAGCAAATGTTCATAAATCAAAAACTGGGTGCATTCTCCCAGAAGCCACCAGAGTTCAACTGCTTTGGTAAGAGAAAGAAGAGATAGGAAAGGATGTGTCTCTCCCAGGTCAACATGTACAGATCAGCAGTAGTTGTAGCAGAGGGGCCATATTGAAGAAGTGGACAAAAACGCGTTTAAAATATCTTGAGTTCATAAAAACTTTTCATTATGTAATGGTGAATTTTCTTTTTTTTTTATATCGCGTAGGAGATTTTGTTTTTCTATGTGAATAATTAATTACCGTGTGTTCTATAGCTGGAGTGGATAAGGATTTACAGGGACAGCCATACTCATTCATAGGCATGTAGTCTAAGGCTGACTCTGCATTACAATGGCAGCATTAAGTAGTTGCAAGAAAGAATTTCTGACCCACAAAGACTAACATAAAATACATACCATCTGGCTTTTTACACAAAAAGTGGGTTAATCTTTGCTTTAAAAACAAAAAGTTAATCTGCCATTTAGGTAAAATCTCACAGAGAGATTGTTCATCTGGACAATGAAATTCTTTCCTTTTGAAAAATTGGTAACCCTACTTTCTTTTCATCTTACTTGCTTTATAATACCTGAGAACTTCTTTTGAAATACAAGTCTTGAAATAATGTGTAAAAGGAAATATATTTCTTATAGTCTTTGTAAATGCTATGCCTATAACTAACAATTTTGTGCAGTCACATGGCCTTAAGGATCTATGCTTGTATATAATAGTGAGAAAGTGACTATAAAGTGATCTTGACTAGTATGTCACTAGTTATATAAGGAGATGGATAAATGACAATAATGATAGCAAATGTTTATAAAGTACCTATTCTGTGTTACTGTTCTGAGTTACTTTTTCTTTCTTTAGCAACCCTCTGAAATAGGATAATTACTATCCTTATAGAAAACATTTTTTAGTTGTGAATTCAATTTGTAAGGAAAACAACTATTATCGATAATTTGTTTCATGGGTTTCTTGATACAAATGAACAGCTACATTTTGTGAAATTAATACCACGAGATTGTCTGTATTTCTTGCCTAAAGCATTAAAGATTATAGAGAACTGTTTTAATAACATAGGAGAGTTATCTTCAACTGTAATTTGGTAGTTTTGTATTCTTAATTTTCTAGGTTTAATTTTTTATACAATTAGGTTTCTATTGGGCTTATGTTTATTTTCCTTTAATGTTAACTCTAAGATGGCCCATCTGGGGGTTGGGGAGCGTAGTGTTTCATAGTCTATACAGGCCGTGCATTCTGAGATACTGCACTTCAACAGAGGGATAGACTTATTCAAAGACAGGTTCTTAGCAGCAACTGGATGATGGGCAGGGGAGGGTTAGTTCCCTATGGCATCATCATAGTGAAGCAGAAGCTGTTCTATGTTGATTGATGTCAGAACTGATCAGAATGTCAGGGCAGTGGCTGATAGAGTTGGACTGCAATGAGACATACCCATTCAATCGACCTTTGCACAAAAGTCAGATTAGGGATGGAAACTCTGAGTAAGGAGTGAGAAGGTCATTGGCTAGTCTTTCACACCACTCATCTATGCCTGTGCTGTAACTTGGGGGAAAGGCAATGGCAAAGGAGGCCCCTGGATACACTTGAGATGGGCATTGCCTGGTTAGACCTCACTCATGAGAATCCCTGCCCCATCCCTCTCTCTTGCTCCAGGACTCAGAGAAGTGCTTCGTTGACTATTTAACATGTGCTTTTAAGTCTGAAAATGTCATTTAACCTACTTCTGGGATCACCATATCTTCTTGTTTATACTAGGAGACTTTCAGCTGAAATGTGTGTGTGTGTGTGTGTGTGTGTGTGAAGAAAGTACATATCCTTATCAGAATTGTTCATCCCTGATTCTTACTCACTTAAGAACATCTGGGCTGTCCAGTGTTTACATCTGTACAAAGGGAAGATTAATGAGAAGCAGTGACTTATAAACCTTTCAAGCCAGGGGTGCTCGTCAGCATCTACATTGACTGTTCACAACTTAGGAAAGGGAGAGTTCAGTATGAAGCTAGAAGTGAAGACCTAGAACAGGAAGTTTGTACTGCTTTTAATGGAATTTTCTGCTAGTCAAACTTCAGATTTCTTCTCAGCCTTTTGTTTATAAACTCTTAATGTTAAGGGATTTAGAATTATTTGACAGAAAAATATTTAAAATGTAAGTATATCAGTAATTGAATTAGTTATATAAACTAAGCATAATTATACATTAAATTCATTAATATGCAACAAATGTGTCAGTGATATACAGTTTCATAAAGTGTTTCTAACTGTACATTAAATGCACGCGAGTCAGTACTGCAATCCTTGTAGCCTTGACTTTGTGACAAATGTCTTTCATTTTGTTAATGTATAGATTCCATAGTTGCTTTGTTGAACTGTGGAATAAATTCTGACATTACCTGTTCAGCCTATAGAAAAAAGTTGTGGAAGTTAGTATCACTGTTCAGATATAATACTGCTCTTATCAAATATAGCGAGACACTGCTTTTTATTAGAATGTCAGGGCCGTTTTAAATATATGAACTTTCCAAGAACAATTTCTTGTATAAGACTTTGCGAGTTTATCTGTACTACATGTCCAGATCGTCCAAAAGTCTATTAACCAAAAAAATGCAAGGGACTTTAAAAAGCAGGCAACGTTATCTCAGCTTCACTTCGCATGTTTTTTCAGTCTGCTCACTCCCCTGTCTGATCTGTTTCCCCTCGTGTTCTCCCTGAGCTCTTGTCTCATCTCAGGGGCCAGGCTGGAAGGTTTTGTGACATCATGGTCTTGGGGGAGAGGAAGCATGGGATCTGAACCCTGTCCCATGTTCCTGCTGGCCTCTGTGGGGGAGTGCCACTCGGGTCTTCTGCCCACAGTGGTTTCCCGGCGGGTTCACTGTGGAAGTCAGGCATGATGAGCTTGTGTCCTTGCTGACGCAAGCCCCCCTGGACTGTGGTCGTTGTTGAACATTCCAAGGTCTGCAGTCCATTCCACCCTGACTGTCCGTCCTTCAGCTTTTAATTCCAGGAACACTCTGACTCTGTTGCAGTAACTTCCTTGGGAATCGTATCCACCACCATCAGCTGCCTTTGCATCCTGCACTGAGAACTGTCTCAGTGCCTTCCTTGACCCCTGTGTGTGGGAGGAGTCCAATGGGTGACCCTTTTCTCTGACAAGCCTGCTCTATCAGGAGGGACCCATTTGCTGACTACTTCCCTCTCAGATTCTCCAAGGGTTCTTTGCCTTCAGCTCGCCCCTCAGCAACCTGGGATGTTCCCCTCCCCAGCACCATTTGCTCTTTCCACACCTCCGGTGGGAGCTGGGACGCTTGAACCCTGATCCCCTGCTGCTGAGTTTATCCTTTAAATATTTAGGAGTTCCTTTTATTTTTCCTTTCACTTCTGGAAAGTCCCTTATGTCACATCTGCTGCCTTCTCATGGTTCATGGCGGTCTTCATTCTCCTTTTTTTTTTTTTTTTTTTTAAAGTTTCGAATATCTGCCTGGGGAATAATAGGAAATGATTTTGAAGATATGGTGATGTTATAGAATATCACTGCTGTAATCTCTCATAGGTCACTCATCCTCATTGTGCCAGTTCTGATCTTTAGAAGTTAGATGGGGTCTCCATGTCAGGTGCTGATTCCAGCAACTTTCCAAAGGTATGAGAAGTGCTTAGAAATCAGGCAGTGAGGAAGAAGTTTGCTTGAAAAGAAAAGATAAGCAATAAAGGAACAGGTTCTCACCTCTCCTGCACCCTATGCTTTTTTAAAAATCAATTTCTTTGGCTCTAATGATTATAAATTTAATGAAGTGCTAACTTATTGTCCATAATTAATGTTTAACCTTCTTAGACCTTAATATTATAAGTCTAAGAAGGTTAAACATTAATTATGTAGGAAATGTAGGAAACCAGACAAAGCAGCTTAGTGAATTGTAAGGTGAGTATCCTTTAATCACTGTATGGGTCAAGAAATAGAACATTTCCACTGGCCCCAGAAGCAAACACAGGTATATCTCTGTCGTAGCTCTCGCCAAATGCAACTCGTTTTTATAAGACCTTACCACTACAGTTTTATCAGTGTCTAGCATTCCTAGACACTATAGTTTAGTCTGGCCATTTAAAAGTGTGATATGGCTCTTAAGTCTCTTTTAATCTACAGGTTCCCTTTTAATCTCTCTTTTCCTTATAATCTATTTGGGATGAACTCATACCCTTTAACTGGTAGAGGTAACCAGAGTCTAGATTTTGCAGCTCTAGTAGTTCACTGTGCAACCTGTTCCTCTGCCTTCTGATTCTCTTGAAGTTGGCAGTTGGATCCAGACATGTAATTACATTTGCTATAGATCCCTCTGGTGGTGGTGTGCTTTTTGATCAAGATGCACATCATCTCTGGTTTTAGCTTATTGATAAGTTGTTGATACTTTATGCTTATGATTAATTCCTTGAGAGTTGTAAGCATAATATTCAACTTTCATTTGTGTTGATAAGTTTATTAATACTTTCCCTCTTCTATATTTTGGTTACAGAACCAAGAACTATCATTTGAATTGGAAAGTTTGGATAAATGTTTGACTCTCCTTTCTTTTACAGTTTTAAAGGGAACAATTTCATTCTCTTTCATCCTCTAAGAGTGACCAATTAGTGTTTTAAAATATGACAAATTAACTGATTAAATATACTTGATGCATTGCAGTCCACTGTAATTAAATAAATTAGCAATCCACCTAGTTTTATTTATAGTGGTTTTGATTATACTATTGTGCTTTTTAAATGGCTACTAAAATATGCAAATAGAAATTATAGAGTACTGGTATCACTCTTTTGTTGCTTTGAATGAAGTATGGAAATATTCTTTCCATTGGGGTCACTAAATTTACCTTTCCTAGACTTAAATATTGTCTTAAATACAGTACAGTTTCTCCGTGGGATCTAAAAAAGCTCACCTTTTTGACATATTGCAGAATATGTCTACCAAGAGCTGGAAGGTTGGGGAAATGAGGGTCAAAAGTATAGATTTCTAGTTTTAAGAAAAATAATGTCTGAGGATCTAATAGATCGCATGGTGATTATAAGTTGCTGAAAGTGTCGATATTACATGCTTTTACCACAAAAATGGTAGTTATGTGGCCTGATGGAGGTGTTAGCTAAAAGTGAGTGAAAATCATTTTGCAGTGTCTTAGTGTACAAGATAAACACATTGATATCTTAAAACTTGTGTAATAACAATTATCTCCCAATAGAGTTTAGGAAAATATTGTCTTGAGTATCCACAAATGCCATGAGGATTGTAGTCTATTCCTAAAAGTCTATTTCTCTTGTTCTTTCTTGTTCTATTCATTGGAAATGCAATGAAATATTGACTTATTTTATTTTTATTATTTATTTATTTATTTATTTTTTGTTTTTTTATATGGTTGCATATATATTATATAAACACATTTTTATATTTAAAATATTTATAAATATCTAAAATTTTATTTTATTTATTTAATAAATTTATTATTTTACTTATACAATTAACTTGCAAGTTAATTGCTAACTTTGCAAGTAAAAAGTTTATTTATTTAATAAAATTATTCAAATATATTTCAAATATTTATAGATATTAAAATAAATAAGACATGTTACACATGTTTTACATTGCTGTATACTCTGAGGCTCTCCCACCACCATGCCACCCATGAACCATCATCTTTATTTATATTGACCTATTTTAAAGATAAAATGTCTCATGAGTTCATTCAGATACTTCCAATGTAAATGTTGGATCCCTGAACATTTATTGAATTTCTTTATGTTGTTTTAGTTCTGAAGGTCACAGAGGATTTTGGAAGACCCGTAATTATTTTATCCCACACCTCACATACAATATTTTCTAAATAGACATATAAGAACCATTATTATTATTAATTCTGATTGTTGAAAATATTAAAACAAAATACCTTTTATTATGTTGAATCTCTTCTCATTTCTTGTTAGTGGTTGTAGTTGTAACATACAGTATACTTTTCCCTCTACCTTTACTTCTCTTCATTCTGTAAGTACTTAACCCTCCACACAAATTCTGTTGTTGATGTTCCTCTAGTCATTTAAATTTTCTGAAGTTTATTCTGTAGTAGATTCCCCAGAAGACTAATTGAACCATATTCACCGAATTCTTTCATGGTGATAACAGTTTATGTCTTTATATTAAAACTCAGTTTTGCTGAATGAGTTTGGCTTACTTTTTAATTTTTTTTGAACATCTAGTTGTAATCTGTATTTTAGAAATAAAGCACTGCTTTCAAAGATTATTTTTTTCTTTAGCTGCCATGTTCGTTTTATCTAGACACCCATAAAATGATTTTTTTCTTTCAAGTTCAGAATGTTATGAGATAGTGTGTTGGAAATAATAGTTCCAGGTTGATAATTTCATATATATAAT
Organism: Uropsilus gracilis; assembly: GCA_004024945.1. NCBI lineage: Eukaryota > Metazoa > Chordata > Mammalia > Eulipotyphla > Talpidae > Uropsilus > Uropsilus gracilis. The sequence goes on along the minus strand of PVHY01004767.1, from coordinate 81,885 downwards.
GTACTTTCTTAATACATAATTTCAAAAATCTTGAGGGATTGTTTTAAAATTATAGTGCCAACTTTATGATTTTAGGAATCTTAGCAAACTTTGCAAGTTCCAAATTTTAAAAGGTCATACGTTCTCTCCTGGTAGTGTTTTCATATTTTTTTTCTTTTTGGTTTCATTTGGATATTCCTACTCTGATTTGACTTAAGAACAGATTACATGCATGTCACAGAGAAAGCTTTCTTTAAAGCTGTTTATCTTCTTAAAATTGAACCTTTAAAACACTCATACCAGGAAGTATTTAGTAACCTCTGAATCTGAGTTCTAGCTGTGGTTACTTGGAATTTTTTTCCTAGAGTCTTCTTAAGTAAATGTGCACTTTGGAAAATATGAAGCAAAACATTTTTACTGACATCATTATTTAAAGCCCAGTCAAGGTAAAATCATAAAAATGAAAATGGATATACTGTTGCTAACGTAGATTAAAGTTATTTTTTTATCCCAACTTTTTGCTGTGTAATCTATTAGGAATTGAACATTTATCCCCCCCCCCCCCCCCCGGCGCCTTTTTTTTTGGTTTGTTTAGTATGAGTACAATTGATACTGGCTTATACTCGACCATGTTATTTAGTTTAGTTATTCTGAGTTCCTTTTGGGGAATACACACATTTTTATGAATGTGTGTATGTATATTTTTAGCAATTTAAAGTAGATTCTTGTTTCAGATTTTATGGATTCAACTATTTGGAAAATAAGTTGCATTCTGATATAATTTCTTATAAAAAGGATAAAATGTCTCTTTGGAGGCATAGTCAGTATTTGGAGATGCTCTTTTGATGATCTCAACAGTTGATTTTTGGTTATATCTTATGGGGAGATGTTTTCACTTGCACAACATTGAAGTTATTTTTGTGTATCAAATTGTGTCATTCTTTTGCTCTAATAATTCCAAAAGCTGTCCAGCGTAGTTATAAAATCCAAATTCCTCATCTGGTCTCTCAAGGCCCTGCCAGACTCGATCTTTATCTATTCTCCAAACTTACTGCAGGCCCTTCTCTGACTCAAAATACTGAAGTCTCCAAGGACATTTTCTAGTTTTTCTAACATAGGACATGTTTGTTTGAACTCAGGGCCTTTGCATATGCTCTTTTTGTTTTAAGTGCTCTTGAATCATGCATTTACGTCACTCATTCTTATCATTTAAGCCTCAATTTAAATATTAATTTCTCAGAGGAACCTTCTTCATCAGTCCAAAGTTACTCCTGCCCCTCTACTGTCTTTCATAATATTATTTCTGTGCTTTATTATGCATAATATAGATGGTGATCTTGAAGATCTGGGATGTATCTATATTACAGTCAGAACCCCTGTATCTAATGCTATGATTGACACATAAACATTCGAGAAGTAAAAGAAATTAAAAATGAATGCTTGAGAGTATATTTCTTCACACACAGAAAACAGCTTATACAAAATTCCTGAGGCAGAAAGGGACTTGATATTTTACTGACAGTGAAGGAAGACCAGTGTGAATGGAGCATAGTTGTAACTGTGACATGAAGTGAAGTTACAGAGCTTAACAAGGCTTACTAAGTAAAGCTAGACTATTTCATAGTATAAAAAGATATCTTTACGAGCTTTTACACAAGAAGTTGAAAAGTTTGAATTTAAAGGTATTCAGAGTCTTTTCTCTTTGGAGTGTAGCTTCATTGTGGGAAAAAGAAAAAAAAGTAGGAAAATCCATTAAAAGACCTGAGCAGCATCCAGGGAGGAAGATGATGATTTTGGCTCCAGTGATGGCAGTAGGTGGGGAAAAGAGATAGGAAATGAGAGAAGATAATGTTGGTATCAATCCGAAGATATGTAATTCTGGCATTGGTATTGCAAGGTTGGGGTGGAGGATCAAAGCTTTTGGATATGCTGTGTTGAAGATATCTTAGATCCAAGTAATGATGTCAATGAGGCAGTGTATATATATATATGCTTGGAGCTCAAACAAGAGGTTTTTTAACTAAAATGATTTTGGCAATCTTTAATACTGAGTTATTACTCAAATCACATAACTGGGTATAACTGATTGGAGGCACTATTGAAAAATATGTCCAAGGAAAATATTGCAAAATCCTAACATTTGGGAAGTAAAATTACGCAGAGTTAGCAAGTAAACTGTGGAGGAGGAATAGCAAGTGACATAGGTAGCTACTTATGAGATGCTGTGAGATGCTGAGAACTGAATGAGTGATCTCCCTTGGCCTTGCTGCTAAGAGTTTGGAGTAAAGCATTTGCAGCATCACTGGTGTTGTCAAGGAAGGTTTTAGTGTCATTGTGATGATAAAAGGGCAGAAGTTGGCTAAAGAGGAGCTAATGCCAGTATGTATAGCTCTTTTAAAAAGAGCTATACTTTTAAAAATTGCTACGAATCATAAGCAGAAAATGGTATAGCAGCATGAAGGACACTTGGGAGTCAAGGGAGGATTTTGAGAAGAATGACAAGAATTTGAGCGAATTTGTATGTTAATGGGAATCATGTAGTAGAAGGGATGCTTGGTGACTCAACAGAGAGCAATGACTACTGTGTGCTAGGGTTTTCAGTGGCACACATAGAAGACATTGTAAAGGGGAGTGGCAAAGGACATGTATAGTGGTAGAAGTTTTGTTACTTAATTACTTTGGCTTGAAATGGTAAAATGATCAGTTGATGGATATAGTGTGAACTGTATATTTTAAACACCAGAACAACTGAAAGATTATATTATATGAAGTTCATATGAAAGACTATGTAAATCACTGTAGTCAAAAAGGTGAAAATAAAAAAGGATATCTAAAAGACATTCAGATGTCTAAATGAGGGTAGGGAGGAAAATCTGAGGACTGCATGTGTAGTGGGCTGGGGCTAAAGATATTCTCCCTCAGCCCTCTTGAATTTTCTACCATGGGTTGTTCGATCAATCTAAGAGCTGCTGTGAAGAAACTTTGCAAATGGGATTCAGGCTCCTAAACAGTTGATTCAACATGAGATTATCCTAGGATTGTTCAGGTGAACTGTCTCACATGAGCTTTCCGAAGGAGAAGAAAGCACAAGAACATGTACAGATTTGACAAAGAAATTGGAGAGGTTTGACGTGTGAGAAGGATGTGTGATTGGAAGTGTGAGGAGAATGTGTGAAAATAACTCAACTTGCTATGGCTGGAGGGGCAGGAAGGTGAAAGGGAATGCCATGTGGCTTTAAGAAGCTGACAGAGGCTCCCAAGGAAGAAGGAACCTCAGGGACTTCTGTCCTGCAGCCTCAAGGAAATGAATCCTGACTTGGGAAAGAAGCCGACATGCTGAGAACTCTATTTCAGCCTTGTAACTCTGAGCAAATGCATCAGCTGAGTAGCATCGTGCTGGGACTTCTGACCTACAGCAACCTTGAGATAAATGGTGTGTGTTATACCACAAAATATGTGATAAAAATGTCATGTCAGTAATCAAGATTAATACAGATTTTGGTACCATGAAGTAGAGTGTTTCTGTTACAAATACTTAGGAATAGAGAAACGTTTTTGAATGCAAGTTTTCAAATGGACATGAGAATTTTGAGGAATTTAAGAGAAAAAGCCTAGATTGCCTTGAATGTGATACTAATCCTACATGGATAGTTGGGATGCTTCTAACAGGGGCTTCAAGGGGAATGAGGTACATGTCTGTAAACACTGGAGGAATTGGAGGACATGCTGTGTAGTGGCAGAACACTCAGCAAAATTGGGCCTTATTGGAAGCAAAAGTGGTAGATAACTGGTAGATGATAGTGATTGGATGACTCCAACAGCAGAAGTGTTATTTCTGTTGGAAGCTCACTGTTCTGGGAGCTAGGCACTCCAAGATCAAAGTTCAGGTTACTTCCTTCTGATCCCTTTTCACTTGGCCTCTGGGCAGCCACATTTGCCCTGTGCTCCATGACCTCTTCCTTTGGCTCAGAGAAAATGTGGGCTCTTTGGCATCTCTTCTTATAGAGACCTAAGTCCTATTGGTTCAGGACCCTACCCATGCAACCTCATTTACCTTCTATTACTTCCTTATACCCCAAACTGCCATATTCAGGGATGTTAGAGCCTCAGCATGGGAATTTGGGGGAGAGAGGGACCCCCAAATTGAGTCCAAAATACTTGATTCTTCTTGTGACTTCTAGTGAAATGAGAGAATAGAAACATAGGTTGAAGGAAAAATTGGTAAACAAAAATGTAACAAGAATTCAATGATTTTGGAAGTTCTCTGCCTACCCAGATGACAGAATACTAAAATTAAAAGATTTATAGTCACTGAAGGATGCTCTAGAGAAACATTTCAAAGTGTGACTATACAGCTTTTCTGAAAGCCTCAGAAAGATCAAAAGATCAGAGTATTCAGGTACATGAAAGACTCTTTGAAGGGATTAAAAGTATGATTTACAGATCTCCTCATTCACACCAGGGAGCTTCTAGGAATCTGAAGGGTATTGTCCTTCAGTCATCTCAACAGAAGCCAAAAATAGAGAAAATATTATCTAGGAAAGATGTGTAGAAAATATATTTTACTAATAAAGCAAAACCTTATGGCATGCGTGCAAAACCTACAGAGTCCTGACAATTTTGTATTAATGGCATATCAACTGACTTGGACAGAACGAAAAGAGCTTGAAATGAAATAAGGCTGTTTGAGCATCAAAATTTTCAGATGGATAAAACTGTTGATAAAATTGCTCAGCTCCAAACAGGTGTTAACTTTCATATAAAATACAGCAATAGTACAGAGGGTACTGCAGCAAAGCCAAACAGATCCTAGAGGGCAGTACCAAGAGCTGAAGAGGACTTTCCTTAAGCCTTAAAACCTAATGTATTTTCCCATCTGGATATTGAAAATATTTTGGACTTGTGACTGTTTTACCTTCCATTTTTCCCCTTTTGGAGCAGGCATATTTGTAACTGACATCCTATTCCTGTTTCACAGTTGTATATTAAGGGAAGATAACATATGTCTTTAATTTTACAGGTCCACAGATAAAGAGAAATTGTTCCCAGGAGTTCTGTTTAATGGATTACTCATCCACACTTGATTTAGATGAGTGATTTTGGGGTTTTGAGCGGATAATGCTGTAATGGGAGGAAACTCTTGGGGAAATTGGGAGGGGTGTGAATGTATTTTGCATTTGGGAGGAACTTGAACCTTTGGGGGCCTTAGGGCAGATGGTGGTAGACAGAATTCCAAAGATATATTCCCCCAAGATTCTCTGCTTCTAGTTATTCAATCAAGCTAATTCAGCTACTGCTATGGAGTGACTTTCCTGACATAATTAAGATGTAACCAGCTGGTTTTAAAATAAGGAGATTATCCTGATTTCTCTGGGTTGGCTCAGTGTAAACACATGACCCCTTAAAAGCAGAAGGGGAAGGTAAAAGTGAAGTGTGAGAAGGTCTTTATCTGCTGTTACTAGAGGGCAAGGTGAAGAGTGATGCAGGAAACATGACAGAACTGAGAGCCTTGTCTTCCTAACAACCAGCAAAGAAACGGAACCTCATCTCTATAGCTTTGAGAAACTGAACTCTCTCACAACCTGAAAGAGCTTGGAAGCTTATTTCTTTCCAGAGCTTTCAGTAATGGATGTAACTCTACTGAAGACTCATTGTCAGTGAAACCCTAAAATGGAGGAACGAGCCAGCTATGCTGTGCCTAAACTTGTGACCTGTAGAAACTTGATAAAAATGAGTATTGGTTTAAGCCTGTCTGCTGCTGCTGATTTGCTACAACAGTTATAGAAGATGAATGAGACAAAGTACAAGAGACACATAGAAACACAGTAATAAAATGATTGACATAGCTTCAATCCCATGAACAATAACAAAATATGTAAGTGTTCTAATTACATGTTAAAACCTGAGATAACATTAGACATAAGACAAGGTTCACCTGTATGATGTTTATTGAGAAACTCATTTGGCACATAGTGATATTAGTAGGATAAAATAAAAAAGATGAAAAATATAGGCCACACAGACTCTGACAAAAACAAACTGGGGGTTTTTGAGACCAAGAAAAATTGCCAGTGACAAAGGTGAGTATGATTAAGGGTAAATTCACAAAGAAATATCAATTTGTGTTCCTCATTTCCAATAAAGCTGCAAACTTGTGAAGCAAAGATTGATAAGACTGAGAAAATTAGAGAAATAGTCCATGTTTATATTTAGAGATTTTAACATTTCTTTCACATCAATTAATATAACAAGCGGGAAATGAACATAGACATATATATTCAAAACATGAGCAAAATAACAAGCTTGTCTAAACAGTATTTATGGAACATTCTACTCAACAATAGCAGAATACAAATTGCTTTTAAGTGTACATGGGACAGTTAGCAAGATAGACCTTGCTGTGGAACCTAAAGTGAAACTCATTGAAATATAAAATGAAATTATTCAATATTTTGAATATTAATGAATTAAAGTAGAAATTGATAGCAGAAGAATAAGTGAAAAAATCTCCAAATACTTGTAAATATTAAATGATAGAAATAGCATACCAATAAATCATCCATGGATCAAAAAGAAATTTTGAAGGGAATTAAGAAATAATTTAAGCTGAAGGAATGTAAAGTTTTTATGATGTTACTTAAACAGTTATCAGAGATTTATGACTTTTAATGCTTACAGTATAAGAAATAAGCACATTAATAATCTGCCTTCAACTCTAGAAAAGGAGGGGAAAAAGCAGTGAAAAAGGAAATCAGAAAGATTAGGACAGCAATCTCTCGTTGAAAATAGACAAATATTTTTTAAACTTTTGAAAAATTATTTTGAACAATAGACAAATTGATGAAAAACTTTTGAAAAACTTTTTCAAAGAAAAAGTTTCAATGAAATTAATAAACTTTGAGCCATATTGGGCAAGTGGAAAAGATATAACATAGGAATTTTGAACATTAGCCGTGAGAGAGGGGAGGTAATTGCTGATTAAAATGGAAAACTACTAGCAAACCCTCTATGCACACAACTTAAGTGAAATAGACTGGTTCCTTAAAGCAAATGTATTACAAAAACTCTTCCAAGAAGGAATGGCAGACCCAATAGCTTATATCAACTAAAGTAATGACTTTTCTTTGTGGTGAACTACATTGATGGATTTGCAGATGTTGAACATCTTTGCATCCCTGGAATAAGCCCATTCAATCATGGTCTTTTTTTGTATTTTTGAATTGTTTTGCTAAGATTTTGTTGAAGATTTTTTGCATCTGTGTTCATCAGGGATATTGGCCTATAGTCTTTTCATTGTTGATAATGTCCTTCTCTGCTTTCAGAATCAAAGTAATGTTGGCCTCAAAAAATGCATTTGGAAGCATTCTCTTTCCTCAATTTTTCTGCAGAGTTTGAGAAGGTTAGGTATTAGTTTTTTTAGCTCACTAGTGAAACCATCTGGCCCTGGACCTCTATTTTTGGGGGAGACTTTTGATTGATTACTGTTTCAATTTCCTTGCTGTAATTTATATGTTCAGTTTTCTAGTTCTCCTTGATTCAATCTTGGAAGGTTGTATACCTTTAAAATTTTGTCTAATCTAAGTTATTTAATTTACTGGCATGAAATGTTCATAGTAGTCTCTTATGGGTCTCTGTATTTTTGAGATGTCTTGTAACTTTTGTTTCTAGTTTTATATATTAGAATTTTCTCCATATTTATTTTCCTTAGTGAATCTCATAGAGATTTGTCATTTTTTTTTCTCAAAGAACCAGCTTTGGTTCTTTTGGACTGTACTTCTGATTTCCATTTCATTTATTTCCACTCTTAGTTTTATTATTTTCTTCCTTCTAATGATTGTTGGTTTTGCTTGCTCTTCTTTTTCTAATTACTTAGGCATAAGATTAGCTTATTTACTTGAGATCTTTCTTGCTTCTCGGTGAAGACCTATTTTCCTATATATTTCTTTTTAATGTTGGTTAAAATGTTTCCAAGAGAGAGACTTAAAGTGCAAAAGGCCTGGAATCTAGGGGAAGATATTGGAGCCAGCAAAATAATAGGAAAAATCAGGGCTGGGCAACTTTGGTGCAGTGCCCAAACAAAGGTTTATTGCACAGGGTGAATCCCACACCCAGCCTGCCAGCAGAATTGGGTCCCTGACAGGACATTCATCTTGGTTGCATTGACCAGGACCCTTGGACAGTTAATGCCAAGCTTCAGTGTCTATATCCAAGAAGATCTAGGTGGTCTTTGAAGGAGAGATGGTGTTTCAAGAGGGTAACACAATCTTCAGAAAGGAAGAGCTGTATTAACTGCATTAAATTTAGGGATGTAATGTGTATGTGGATGAAAAGATATTTGAATCAACTGGATATGGTACTAATGATAAAGACAGTTTCTCTTTTAATCCTGAGAGCTTCCATAAGCCCACTACCCAGACACTGTGTTCTTAGCAAAGAGAGGTTTCTTTAGGTGACAAATACCAGTTATGCTTTGCTATACTCAAGAAACAGTTTTGATTCTGTTATAATCATTGGTCCTTTTCTCTACAGTCAAGTGATTTTCGTTTATACATTTTCATTCTTTTTAGAACAGTGTTGTTGATTTTAAAGAGCACAGCTCTAGAGCATTGCTAATCTGTTTTGCACCATACTTTGTGTAGCATTATGCTCGTTTTTATATATTTGCTATAAATCTCAGCATCTGTTCTCTTTGTATTTTATGTCAAGGTAACTCTGAACAGGTAGAAATAAATAATTGATTTTTGCAGTTAGTGGTAGTATCTGTACTAAATATTTCTCTTTAGTTCAAAATGGAAAATTTCCTAATTAGTGAATAATACCAGTGAATACTGTAAGTCATGGATAGTGTGAAATGATGTTCTTGTAAGTATGAAAGTATACAAAATTATAGTACATTTTTGTAATAATTCATCGTTATTTTGTCCATATTATTGGCCTAAATCCTATGAATCAAGGATAATGCTTAAAAATTTCTGTGCAAACTTGAGAAAACTTTTGCAATATTTGATAAATAATATTATATTCTGATTTTGAGAAAAACTGTTTTGGGAGTTAGTTCCAAATTGTATATTAACTAGAATATTTTAAACAATGATTTGAATAATGAGGAGGTGACGTGTATACAGAATTGAAAAGTCTTAGTTTTAAATATCCCTTATGAGTTTGAGAATGGGAGGGACTTCTCACTTAATAATTTTACACTTGCATATCACACATTTCTTAAGAATATTCATAGATTGATGAGTTGAAGGATTTGGAAAAACAAGTAAAAAATTACAAATTGTGGTCTCTGGCTATTAAATGTCTTCTGAGATTACTATTTAATAATTTAAATATATTAGTAGTCAATAGAAAACATAATAGAATTGACTCCCTGCCAGAGTGCCTATGTTAACTCCCTGTAATGCATATCACAGGAGAGAAAATCAGCATTTTGAGACTATAGATAGATCAGTAATTTGAAGGAAAAAAGTCTTGTTTTGCCTTCCAACTTGTGGTGGATAAAGTCCTACCACTAAAGACCAAGAATGATTTATAAAGGGAATGAAAACTTTATATTATATGTATTTCACTGATGACATTTTTACTTTAATTTCCAACTTATTTATATCCTCAAAGTTATAATGCTGGTGGATTCCTTTTTCTTCTTCTTTTTGCCATCTTTCAAATAGCCTTAGCATATCTATAGATGTGAAGTCTACACTTGATCTTAGCCAAAAGGCCAAGAAGCGATTGGATGTGAAGTCTAAACGAAGGTCAAAATAAGATGTCAAAAGCTGCTGTCTTGTCAAGGTGTAACGCTGTAATTTTATGGCTTCACACCATGATAACCAGAGCGCCATGCTGACAGGAAGAGTGACTTCTCCATCTTGACTGGGTGATGGAGGATTGAGTGTGAGAGACAGGTCCAGGCGATTGTGTTTCATATTTGTCCTTTGTTACTGATTGTCATTGCTCAGTTTCTTCCCTAACCTGCAGTTTTCAGGAACCATGAGGTACTGCCAGATGGACAGCCTGTGCCTCTCACATTCTTTAGCTCCCCCAAGCTTCCCTTTTCCATCTGGAGTCTGGTTAACGGTGCCAACGCTGCAGCACCAGGAGTTAACTTCTACCTGCCTCTCCAAAGCTGTGCTCCCCACGAGTGTCTATTTATATATCACCTCATGCTGCAGCACCCAGCTGGTTTTGTTGTTGTGGCTTTCCATTTGCAGAGATGTTAACTGCAGTGGTATTTATTCATTGTAAAATAACACCATTGGGATAGGTCATCCATTTACTCTTTGTCTTTTTTTTTTTTTTTTTGGTACAAATGGAAACAGTGTGTTTCCTTCAGTTTAGTCAAGGACACTATGCCATTTCTGCTCCTCTCTTTATCTAACACAACAGCAGAATTTCCCTTCCATATCCTTTTACAACTTTATTAGGGAGAAGGTATTTCTGAAATGGAGTCTGTGGCGTTGTGTAAGAAAACATTTTATTAAAGAAATGTGAGGTTCTAGGAACCATCTAGAAAGTGTCCCTTTGGCAGAATCTATTGTATTAACAATATATTTATTTGTATTTCTGCTGTATTTGTAATGACTTTTGTTATCCGACATGGTGCTTACTTAATTCAGTGTTCCATATTTAGCTTTGCTCTGGTGACTGGAGTTCTTCATTTAGATACTATCATATGAGTTTTACTTTTAGACTTTTTTTTTGTGTTTTATTTTGGATCTTTATTACTTTAAATATTCAAGTAGTTACTGGCCTCTTTCCAATATTCACTAATTGGATTTGTATCATACCTTTACTTAGACCACAAAGTGTTACCCTGTAACAATGGAGGATACTAAAGGATATGGAAGTTTTAAGAATGTATAAGAGTGACTATTGGTGAACTATTCAGAATATCCCTAGATGGTATAGTAGGAAGAGTAGTACACGTAGAGGGAGCAAATGGTTTCTCCCAAAAACGATTATTTTGGGATATGGAAAATATTGGTGGAGTCATAAAAGAGATGAATGGAAAAAGTTAATGATAATAGCTTAGTAACTGTACTGAGACTGGGGTCATGCTAGTCAGGCAACCCTGACTTCAATATTATGATGTTCAGTATTATGATGGGATAGCAAAAGAAAAGTCTGAGACTCTAGAATTTTAAGATTTCATATTACAAAGACCATTAAGTGAACTTGTATTTGGGTTAGTTTCATCACTTGGTGGTCTTATCACTATTTTATGATTTCATGATTGTTATATACCCTATTCTCTTATATTTGTCAGAGTGTGGTAAATGATGTTTTCCTTATAGTTTAGGCAAAGTTGCATTTTGGATCTGTAGTTTTGAGATTTTCATAGTAACTATTGAAAAAAACAAGCATAAGTAATCCAGAGGAAGTGGAAATGCATAATTTAATTGGAAGAGCAGGCAGATTTCAGTTGTCTGCAATTTGCTATGAACTGTGAGGTGCAGTGGTGAAAGACTAATAGATAAGATGTCCTATTTGCACCTGGTTAGGATGATGAGTCTCACAGTGATGGATCTGAAGTTTTGGAACTCACAGAAGTTGTGCTTGGTTACAGCATGAAAGAGGATGAATGGAAAACATGTGAGGACAAATGGAAGAAAGAGGTTCCAGTCCCACAGAACAACATTTAAAATAGCACACAACTGAAATAACATGTTGAGTTACATCTTTGCTAGTTGTGGTGTTATTAAGACTGAATGAGAAACCTCTCTCTGACAGTGTGAGGATCTCTAGATTTTAAGCTAAATATGTCAGAGGCCCATTAAGATTTTACAACCAAGTGGGGAGACATAACTTAGCATATACATTAGAATGAATTGAGTGCTATAAAATAAAGATACAAGAAACGTAATCATAGCAAAATATTTGGACTTTGTAATCAGACTGTCATGGTTTGAATCTGTTTGGTGATTTGATGGCTGAATTTCTCTAAGGCTCAATTTCTTCCTCAGTCTTTTAAAATCTAAGAAAAATAACTGGATAGTTTAGTAAGTTGTTGTATAACAATACCTGCATTATAATAACTTTAATAATGGTTATTTACACTGAGTTGTCAGAATAATGATGAATAAAATGCTATAACAGCAATATTGTGATATACAACCTATGACATCAAAAACTATGTGTTTGAATGTGTATATGTGTGTGGATATGTGTATGTGTATTTGAACACAGTACACACAGTAGCTCTCTCTTTAAAGTCAGTATACAAGATCCCATTTCTGACCTTGATTTTGAATAACTGTGATTAGAATTCACTAAATATTTTATTTAATACCCTCATAAGCTGTAATTCCTTCTTCAAAGGGTGGGACAGATATAAAAAAAGATTTGTAAGATTACAATCAGATATAAATAAAACCACCCATGTCAGTTATCCTTGCATAGCTTTGGCATTTATGTTTTTCATTGTCAATGTATGAAAACAATGTTGATTGATGGTATCTGACTGTTTATGTTCAGATCACTTAGATAGCTAATGTTGCATTTTTTCTCTGTGCATCACTTTGTTTCTTTGTTGAAATAAAATAGTCAAAACCAAGTATAGTTGCATCAGATTGGAACTGTACATAGTTTCAGATTTAAGATTTTGCTTTGTAGAAATATTTGGGTAAATTTTGATAACATACATTTACCTGTAGGAAACCTATTATAATCTCTTTATGAAAGATTTGCTAAATACACATTTTCTCTGAAGTTAGATTTAGAAATTTTTCTATTCTATAGGGCAGAGCTTTGAATATTGAAGTAAATGAAGGGTCATAACACCTAACAGAAATCTATACCACAAGACCCTATGCTAGTCAGACATTTTATTTCTTGGAATGTCTACTGGAGTCTTAGAGTTTTTTTAAGTATAGAATTATGTTAGTAAGCTTAATTATCAGCTTTACGGACAAATTATTTGGAAGTAAGTATACCCACAGCTGGTGGCGTGGCCCCATATTACCAGTGGGGTGCAGTGTCAACAATAGATGTGTGCTCCTGTGGTCTTCAACAATCAATGCTCATAATGCATAACTGTGAGTCATAGAGAAAGAATGTGAGCTCCCCACTTTCCATGGTGATAGGCACATGCATATTGTGTTTTATTATGTTGTCATTTAAGAATTTGATGTGGAATGTTTGCTTGCCAGAGTCTAAGACGTCATGAAAAGTTAGTCAAGCATGTTTACCTCACTACATTTTAGTTATCTTACCTGTAAAAGGGTGCATTAACCTAGTAAGAGTTGTTATGAGCACTAAGTGCATGTAGGGAACTTTCTCAGTTTCATCCAAATTGTAAACAGTGTAAAAAAGTTATCATCAATGGTATTTCATTGTCTTTGGTCCCAGAGATCTAATTGCAGAGCAAGATTTTCAATTTTTATGTGCTTTTTATCTTCTCTTTCACAATGCAGAACTTCAAAACAGGCGCATGTATCATGTTTCTGAGGTTGCTGTGACTGGTTTTGTGGAACTGTTCCATTAGTAGCCATCCTATAGGTAACATGCATCGTAGAATGTACATGCTTCTAATAGCTGCTTGTAGGCCAGAGGGTTTCAGTGCCCTCTTTTTCAGTGCCCAGTTTCTATTTTGAATTCTTACCCCTGACTTCTCATTCATCAGTATTCACACTGGAACACATACCAACCATGTGAACGGTGAAGATATTACCTTAGGGAAAGGTTATCAGTTTTTGTGTGAATGCTGATTTACTTGGGCTTTGTGTGAGAGGAATGTTAGTCACCAAAATAGTTGTATTAAAGACATTAGTATCAAAATGCACATGGATGCATTGGTCCCTCTCACAGGGACATCTGGGCAAGTTTAGCCATATTGATGACTTGAAAAGGGAATGATGGGGGTTTTGTTATGATAATATTTTATAAGGCACAGATTGCATTATTTTCTACCAAAGTGCTGTTTCTTGAAACCCTGGAATTGAAATCATTATAATAGTTCCATTAAAAGTCAGAATTTCCTCCCTGTAGCAATAGTTATGATGGCAACAAAGGAAAAACTGTGATACCTTGTTTGGAAAGTCACATTTATTGCTGGTGAAAGACAGGCTATAGGTATGTATGTGTTCAGCCTTCGATAACATGGAAGCGTTTTGAACTCAGCAAAATTAAACCTCACATTGAATTGCTTTACATCTGGCAAAATGCTAAAACAAATTTTTTGAAAATTATTTTCTTCTTTAAGTTTATATCTCTGGGTATTTTCAGGATATTTTAATTTCTGATTATTATTTAGTGGAAGGTTACTATGAGCTAGGGAACCTTCATCTTTGAACTTGGGAGTTTAGTGCTGCTAGTATTAAACTATAGTCCAGTTCAGTGTGAGTTTAGTTTAAATTTTAAGTAATTAAATTTAATTTATAAATCAGCCAAATATCTTTAGTCATTCCTCGTGAGTGTGTGTGTATCTTATTGAAATGTTTGTCTAATCGTGGCATATATGGTTTTACCTTTATTATTGTCTTTCACTGCACATTCATTTAGAAAGAGTTCATTACCCTAAATCATTAAGCATCAGGTTGTTGTTGACTCATATTTGTTGTAACTGGAGAGCATAGTATTGTATAATAGGTACAGACATTTTAAAGCACATTGCATATATGTTGCATACATTGAAATAGGATCTATAAGAAATAATTCTTGCTCTCAACTAGGTTCTGAGAAAAGAACATGGAAAATGTCCTCTTTGCTAAAATGGATGCAAGTTTTGATAACAGAGAGTGTTATGAATTGTTTTTGTGTTTATTCCATTAGAGATGACCTAATCGAAATTACTCAGGGTCTGTTCCTTTCTTTGTTTTCTGGCTCTCTGGCCCACTTGATGTCATGACAAAAAAAAGAACAGAACACAAGTATAAAGTATGAATCACTGCACTTAGAAGGGCTTTTTCGTATTCAAGTGTGAAATCAAGAGATGATACGTTGGAGAATCTTGTATATTTTATCATCACTAGGTATATTAGTATATAAAGTTTATGATTCTGGTTATTTCTTTTTTAATAATTTATTTATATATATTTCACATCTTTGTATTCCCTGGGGTTCACCCGCCACCTCCCCTCCCTGACCGCTCCCACTCATTCCCCTTCCATTTGTGTACTTTAGTTTGTTGTTAGCTTGTTTTGACTTTTCCTCCTGGCCTTTTGTTTGTTATTCCTATGTCCAGATATTAGTGAGACCATTTGGTTTCTGTCTTTTTCTTTCTGACTTGTTTCTGCTAATATGATTTCTTCTAGGTACATCCATATTATCTGATTCTGGTTATTTCTAGCTAGAATTTTGCTCTTTGTAATACTGGATGAATAATTTTACAGGAATCTGTACTTTCCTACACAGATTTTACCCTATATAATTCTAAGAGGAGTCATTAAGATTAAATACCCAAGCTAAGGAGCATCCTAAAGGTACAAACGTTGAGATTGTCATCAGTATTCTAAAGCCATAGAAGATGACATGTTTTCCAATAAAAAAATAATCTTCAGAATTCCTACTCTTTACTTTTGCCTCTAATATTTATAATTAATCAGAGAATTTTTATATTTGGTCTACTTTTGTAATTAGATGCTCTGTGCTAGAAGTGATGTTTTAAAAATGCTTTCAACATTGCTGATTCTTTAAAGACTTTTACTTGGTTTTTAAATGTACAAAAGAAGGAACCTAAGCATACACATTCATAATGATTTTGGAAATGATCCAATGGGAACCCTCTATAGTGGGTTCAGTGGTAACTGAAATATCACTAAATATAATATTAACAAGCAGGTGAGTTTCTTGGGACCGTTAATTAGAGACTTTTACTTCTATGCTCAATCATGATTCCGACTCATATGTTCTCTTTTGTTAAGTGAAAGCGGTAAAGGAGGTTGCAGACATTTGTTCTCATAGGAGGCACAAGAATGCTTTCATTCAAAACAGGCATTCTTTAACCATGTGTGGCAGAACTAAGATATTTACTTTTACTATGTATTTATCCAAATTTCTTGTTGTCTTGAATACTTTCTAATAAAGAAAAGGTCACATTACTCCAGTGATATTAGTTATTTTGTTTTGAAAATTAAATAGTATATATAATCTTGAATTGGTTCACTGATGATCATATAGGTACTTACTATGTGGCAGAAATTATAATTCATTAGAGTTTCTTTTTTTCTCACCAAAATCACACCTTGTGGTTTGAGAGTATTAATCACTCCTGAAGACTCTGGGTGCTGTATTACCGGTGTCACCTGTGCCCACATCTTTGAGGGCTCCAAGCCATTACTTACCATCCCCTCTGCAGACTATGACTGCTGTATCTGTAATCAAAATTGCTTAAAAAAGGATTATGCAGATTCAAGGGGTTGCCTTCTCTCAGACATCTCTCAGTCCCAAGTGTGCAGCACAGCCCTACTCTCTGATCATCAGGGTCAGTTATCTGTCAAGTTGATGAATCTTACCTTTCTTGCTGTTTTCTTGGCACAAAAAG
This sequence comes from Uropsilus gracilis, assembly GCA_004024945.1. NCBI lineage: Eukaryota > Metazoa > Chordata > Mammalia > Eulipotyphla > Talpidae > Uropsilus > Uropsilus gracilis. Next base: position 65,426 of record PVHY01004767.1, on the reverse strand, counting down.
TCCAGTGCCTAGGCAGCAGTCTTAATTTAAAGTTCAGTGGGATATGTGATTTGTCTTCTGGTTGGAAAGGTCTTTCATTGTCAATTAGGATGTCCAAATGCCAAGTCCAGAGCTGTGGGGAATAAGAAACTCCAATTTCTTGATAGGTCACTGGGAATGATAATCATCATGCCTGCCTCTCCCCTTTGGCTTTCCATTGTGTGTTAGTGTGCAGTCAGCATTTAAGAATTTGTCAAATTTTTAGATGCTTTCTTCTTATCCAGTTTTAAGGGACAGCCTCTTCCTCTCAGACTCTGCTTTTATAGGGACTTATCACTGGATGGAATTCAGTTCCATTTGCAGTGGTAACTCTCCAGATTTAAGACAAATGATAATTTTTTCCATTTTTAAAAACATAGTTGGAGAGTAACAACATTCTCTTCCAGATTTTCACATTTTATTCTTAAAGAGAATAATCACAATAATAGTTTTTGGCTTGATATCTTCCCTGGCCGGGGTATGTGGTTTTCTTTTTAAGGGAATTCACCTCTGTGATTGATCTGGAAAACTGAAGAACCAATCTGGAAGTTGTAATATTTATATTTATACATATAGTAACTTGAAAAATGAATATCAGGAGGGTCACAGGTTCACTGGAAGGTCCACCTGTCTACATACCTGAAAGCCCTACTCTGGCAGGAGGTTAACCCTGTGTTTTCATATGTCAGTGTCAACTTATACCCTGTTTCCAACAGTTTCTAGAATGTCTGTGCCTGGTTACCCAATGAAATAGCTGTAGGCTGCTGTGGAAGGATTGAAGAATCAAAATTATGTATTCTTTTCATTATGTTAAAAAAGTCTTTTTCCTAGAAACCTGGTTCCTCTTCAGTATATGGACTTTAGGTCTTAAAACTGATTCAGATTCTGAAGCTTCACAAGTGGACAATAACCTCTCAGTTTCTGAGCATCCAGCTTTTATATTTTTGTTTGTACACATTGGATAACATCTTTGGGTAATTACCCATCTATTTTGATCCTTACATGCCATTTTCTATGAATTGTCTCAGTGCTTTCTGTGGGTCTGGGTTCAGCATGTGACTACAGTTTGGTATTGTGATAATTTTTCAGGATTCTTGTCATACCCATTGTTATAGTGAGCCCAACTCTGGAACACCATCTTCTGCTATCAATTTTGGCGCTCAGATAATCATCACTTTTTACTGATGTTGTTTCCTTTTTTGGGGATTGTCTTTTTCTTTTCATCTTAGACCCAACTCATCCAGGCCAGGTCATATTGTAATTTAATCCTTTTTATTGGGTCAATGGTCAGAATGGGAGGTGACGGGGGACCTCCATGGTAGTATGTTGTCTTATGGGGAGGATCACTGCATCATCCTTAAACAAGGAGAGAATAGAAGTCCTTGCGTCTTCTTCAGACTCAGTTTCAAAAAAATCTGGAGGTACAAGATATCTGGTACATCAACCCGCATTTCTCTCATTCCCTGTTTCAGAGTACCAGGGAACCATTACTTACAAAGTGGGAGCTGACTTTGGTATAGATGAGACTGGGCAAATAGTCCTTCCTTAGAACACTAACTCAGGATTTGCTTTTGGAAACTCATCTTTAATTTTCTCTGCTATCACCCATAGCTTGTATTTACTGAAAAATTGCTCTGTCTTTGGTTAACAGTTTGCAGATATCAATGGGGTTTGACAATAGCCATTTGTAATTTGCTGTTCTTAGAACTGCTATTTCCTCTACCATGCATAAAATCTGATATATCATCAATATTCCCTTTTTCAGTCTACACTCACCCCTGGAGGAGGATTTGACTATCATTCTTCGTGTTTTTATATTGGAAAGTATGACCAGTGATGAGATTCTCATTTCAGCTAAAATTCTCAGTTGCCAAAATCTCATTTTAGTGTCTGCTCATTGCTACTACTATTGGTATTGACTATCATGGTTAATTTATTGGTTTGGGAAGCCAATAGAGATTAATGTGTTCAGGTTTAACAGGGAGAATTATTGGTATCACCACTTGCACAAAGAAGGAAAAGAGGTTGGAATGGGCAAAAGAAGATACTGGGGGAAGAGAATGTAGTGAAGGTTGAAGATGATTCCAGCCTCCAGATGCTGGAATAATCCATCAGAGGTGTTCTCAGTTGAGTTGTGTATGTATCTTTCTGTCATTGGATGCTACTACCTACAAGAAGTTGCTCTGATTATGAGGCTGAGAGGATTGACAGCGGAAGTCTTTTCAGTCAAACATTCTTCCCAGCACCTGAGAATAAATTCTTCAGAGACAATCTGGATTCTGGCCAGTCCATCAGAATGTCCTTTAAAAAGCATCATAGACAGCAGAGCTGGTACAGGCAGCTGGGTGGGGAGGGAAAATTGGGGCAGGGAGGAGCACAGGAAGATCAAGATGAAGGTACATGTATGATAGGGTGGAGGGAGAACCCTGGGGAATGCAATGATGTTATATGTATTTATATATAAATATGTAAACAATAATATTAATAAAAAATTAAAATATCATAGAAAAGTTGTACTCTCAGCCCTGTCCATACCTGTGGAGGCAATAGAGACAATGAATATTTAGGCTACTTTTTAGGAAACAATCTATTAAATAAATACCACATCATCAGACACATTCATAAATGATTTCTATCAACTATGTTAAAACAAATAAATCCATTATAAGTTTCTTAGAAACAATGTAATTTTAATCAAGATCTCAACCTACTTGAAAAACCTTGTAGGTTGATATACTTCTAAATTATATATGAAAAAACATAAGGTTAAGAACAAATGAAAACTTGACACTTATGTAAGGGATTAATTCTGTTAGATATAGAAATTAATCATAAAGAGATTATTGTCTATACAGAAAGTGTTAAAGACAAATATTTATAAAGGTCTACATATATAACTTACACTTATAAGACATATACATGAATGTGTAACAAGTGTAGTTGTGACAAGTGTGACAAGTGTGTGACAAGTGTAGTACAAGTGTAGATATTTCAGATATTTGGAAGAGGACGGTCATTCTTTATGTGGGATTGGGAGAGTTAATTATCCAATTATAGGAGAAATCTAATCTTTATCAAAGAAGAATAGGTCAATGTGAACTAAAGACATATATACATATATACAATGTGAAAAGTAGATTTTAGAATTTTTTCTTGCTTAAATACTGTTTTCTTTTATTGAGATAATGCTGGTTGATATTGTTGGTATTTTGAAATTATAGTATTGTTGACATATATAAATCATCTACCATACATCTTAATTTTTTTTTGTTATATGTGTAGCTCACAGATAAGCTCTTTAAATAGCCATTTTAAAGAAATTTTCTTCTTTAACAGTTTCTTTTCTACTTTTGTATTCAAAAAATTACAGTTGGTTCAGGTAACTGAGGTTGCTTTGAATCATTGAAAGGAATATTAAAAGTAGATTTTATTGGCAGAATTAGTTGCTCCACTCTAGCAACTGGTCTTACTCTTAGCTTTACCTAGACTAAGCCTCTGAGTGACAGTCTTTTGTTATAATTATTGCACACTACAATCAAATCACTATTTTCTTAATTCAGACATCTGTTTTGGGGCACTTGCTTGTTTCTGTAACTTGGCTATTGCTGATAGTGCTACAGTAATGTGATAGATGCACCTTGGCAACTATACCTGAAGGGGGAGATCCTATACCTTGAAACACTAGTACTGATATAAATCAACAGTATTTCAGTTAAAAAAAAATCACTATTTTCTCTGAGACTAAGGTTGTAACCATTATTCATCTGCTACTGAACCAAAAACTCTTAGTGAAATGCAAGAAAAAAATAGATTTTAAACACTAAACATTAACTTTAAATGTATTGTTTGCAGCAGTACTTTATAGAAGATTTTTTTTCATTATTTAGACTTTGATTTGTTTTCTAAGACTCTAATGACTTTATTATAAAATGAAGTAATATATAGATTTATTTTGCAGTTGAATTACCATACTCGATGTTGAATATATCACAATTTCTTTTGTTTATGATACACATGATTTTTTTTTACATTTTATTTTGGTAAAATTAACTCATCAATAATGTCATAGAGAGGTTGAGGGATTTTATAGCTAAATTTCCATTTTATATCAACTAAACATATCATGTTAGTCCTAAGGATTTACTTTTAAAAATGACATCATTAAAGACAGTTATTTCCTGGTATTTATCTTGATTTTATTTACCTAGTATGCAATATATATCTTTTTTTGTTTCAATATCCATTTTCCTCTACTTATCTCATACAAGACTTGAAATGTACTGGCAAATAACTCAATAACGTTAATATTACAACTAGATAAAAAACAAAGTCATTGGTGGTTTTGCCCTTGCAGTATGCAAGACATAATGAGATATTTTTTCTTTTAATAAGTAACTTCCTTTATTGATCGCTTTTGCTTTTCAAAAAAGTATATCATTTCTGTATGCTAGTGCAGAAAACGGCCTTGTTTCTGAAGACTGGAAAAGAAAGGAACTCTCCTTTCCTTCATTTTCCACATGAGACTTTCCTATGGTTTGGAGGGATCACCAGTATGACCTTGAAAATGTTAAACTAATGATAATTCTGATTCCACCTTTTGCAATTTCAACAAATGATCTAAAGTCACTGCTATAAATATATTGCTTTATCAACTAAAAGGTAGACATGATAGGCAATAAGTGTTGGTTGTCCCTATTGTTAAACATTTCGAGACTAAGAAAAGCATAAATAGAAATCAGTATATGGAGTCAAGTTTTTGAATGTCAGTGAGAATTTTTTAATTTTGTGATGTTTAGATGAGCATATTTTACTTGTTGTGTAGTGAGAGATATTAAAGAAAAAAGACTTAAGCTTTTGACTAGAGTGCAGAGATCTTTTTACAAAGATGACAAATACCCTTAAGGTTGGAATGTGACATTTTCTCACTTAACTGATCATAATAGTAAACTAAATAAAAATGAGAAAAAAGATTCCTTGTGGGAAGAGTGTAAAAGTCAGTTGATAAAACATAGCCAAAATATTGAAACTATCAAATTTTCATGAACAATCTCACTTCCAGGAAGACATCAATATTTACTTTAAGAGCAAGTGTCAATATTTAGGAAATAAACTCACTTAATTAAAAAAGAAGTATCAAGGTTCACTCCTGCTCTCACGACCAATGTAAACAATTATAAGCCTAAGGAAAGAAAAAAAAAAGAAAGACAAAAACAAGTGTTTTCTCTGACCTATAAAACATATGACATGGAGAATATAAATAAACTAAGCTTGGTTGATTATATATTCTTAATTTGAGCAGAATAAGAATGGTAATTTTATAAAAACCATAGATAGCTTGTTCATTTTGCTAAAGCTTCCAACAGAAAATATTAGGCTATGCACAAAAAATTTTCAGTATTTATTCTTAAGTTTCTCGATTAACGTTTTTTCTGTTAGTGTTTTTTCTTTTGAGACAAAGAGTTCAGAATGATTATTTGTGGTATGGGTGATATTTTAAAAATGTTCTGAGAAATCTAATCCTCGGGCATTGTGGGTTATAAATGCAGATGGTATTGTATTTCAATGGATCTTTTGTTATGGGAAAATTTTTGGTTCTTGACTTAAAAAATGTGTTTATTTGGAAATTTAGTGTTTAATTATATCCGTAATGTGAAATTGCATTTGAAACACAAAAAGATTTTAAATAAACAGCTTATTTTTCATATTTTATTTTCAGAAACTTTTGATAAATCTAGATTCATCTTGAAGTTCACTAATTTCATGAATGATTATTATGAAAATTTTCCATATTTTGGACTATTTCTTGCCCTACCATGGTATATATGTTTGCGAATGTATAGTATATGCATGTATATATGCATATAGCAAATCTTTTTGATTTGCACTTGAGATTAAACATTTGATTTTTGTACTGAAATTATTTTTTATTCCCCAATACACTAAATAATGAAAGAAGAATTTAAATATAGGGTTAGTTCTGTGTTCTTTGAAGGGGTCTCTAGTTTGGAGTGTAATTGAGCAGTTTCCTTTTTTTTTTTAAATTCATGATGTGAATAGTATCTAGCTTTTTATATTGCAATCCCCTTCCCTGCAAAAAATCTTTGGTTGGTACAATAAGACATCTTGTTTTAAAGTAACCACACAAGGGTAATGATACCCAAACGGATTTTTTCCAATCCAGTATGAGAAAACTATTTAATTCATCAAAAGAAATTTACTACATGCATGCTTTGTAATCACAGATTAGATTATTTTGTTAAGTTGATGTAATAGTATATACTGGTAGAAATACAGTTCTTTAAAAAAGCTATAAAAATATTCTATGTATTCATGTAGAGTATTTTTAAATAGAACACTGCATAGAATACTTCTCTGAAACAACCACTAAAATAACTTTACTGTAAATATCTTTTTCTTTTATTAGAAATATGCTCCATGAAAAAAATTCTTATTTTTATTTTTTTTAAGTATCTGAGAGTTGATATAAAAATACTTTATTGAGTACTTGAAAATTATAAAAATTATCAATAATATTTCCCACCTTTAGAAATTAAGTTAATGTTCATTTTTGTAATTTTGGAAGATATTTATTTTCTGTACATAAAATGCCACTAGAAAATTATTTCCTTTTTAAGTGAGGGGATATTACCTTCAAAATTATATAACTTTTGCCAAATCTTACTGTTCCTGGAAGTTAACTTAGTGTTTGCCAATCATATAAAAACAGTTACCTTTTGAGCCTTCTTGTTACCCTTATCTGACGAGATTTTCAGGAGGCCTATACTGACCACCACAGCAGCCAAAGTGGCCTTGTCAGATCTCCATGTGACATCATCTTCCCTCTCTTAATCCATTATCAATAAAAGTAGAAAGTTTAAACTGTATATGGAAAAAGTATAACAAGCAAGTGCTGTTGGCGATTGTTGAATCTTTGAGCTGTCTCTCTAAATCCCATAAATCTCAGGATAACTGAACTGTTAGCTTAGTCATGCATTTCCTCAGCCTATCAGGTGGTACATAGAGAAACAGGGGCATATTTTCCAGAAATGTGCTTATGAATATGCAGCCCTGTAAGAGAAATGCATCTGCCTCACCATTGTTCGCTTTATGTGTATAGCAGTAATCCACTCTAAATCCAACTGCTCATTCCTTGGAATTATCTCAAAGCTAGTTGAAGGCAAATTGGTGAAATATGTAGCAAGCCTGACCTCGTTTTTGTTACGTCCAACTTATTCCCTCATCCACAGTATCTTCTCATTTACATTCTTTTGTGACTCAGAAAATATATTGAGGACCCACTTTGTGTCAGGCACTCTGGCAACGAGGATTTAAGATGAGCAACGCATGCTTTTCATATGTGGTCAGTATTTCAAATCAGATTGAAGGATCAGATGTTTGAAAACAAATCCCGTGAGTTAGCCTGTTGACAGGAACACAGGCAGGTCATGCAGGCAGATGAGATACCTAATTAGGTTAATTGGGTAGTGGGGCTTTCTGGGAGAACTTTTTGTAGGTGATGTTCTAGGATCTGTCTCTGCCGATTACAGTGCGCTCTCAAGCAGTAACCAGCTATCAGACAACTTAGTATCAATTCAAGGAAATATATTCATTCTCTTGAGGGAGTTTGTGTTTTCCCCTTAGTGGAATGAAAGCCTTGCTTTTGGCAAAAGTAGTGAATCTTTGTGTGATATCTCTTGACAATCAACTGTGGTTATTTTTCCCCTATGAGACATGTGATGATGATTGTTATAAATGGATGTATGTTATTGCTATTGTTTTGTATATGGTGTTTAGGAAATCGTTGAAGTTGGTGCCAGGACCCCTGCTTCAGAATTGAAAGACTAGAGATCATCAGGAAATCTAGAAATGAGTGCAACAGATATTCAAAATGGTGTAGGAAAGCTCACAAATTGCTAATTTTCATCATAGATTGTGTGATAAAATATATTCTGTCTACTACAACAAAAACACTCTTTTTTGGTCTCCAATTTTATTATTTTTTATTTTTGTAGTGTGGTGAATACAAATAACCTTAGGAGAAAAGCAAAATTTGTGGTTTTCTATATGGCCTAAAAATTGTTCTTTGTTACCTATTGATTACTCAAACCCTAGGTTTGACCTAGGAATCTAAGCAGAAATCCAGACCGGATAGTAAATATTCTAATTATACTTGAGTATCTCTCTAATGTTGTTTATTGCCAGTTCTGTTGTCTCTGACCTCAAATCAGTGTAGTAAAGAACTTTTTTTTTCCTTAAAATTATTACATTTTACTTTTTCAAGTCCAGGTAAATATAGAGTATCGTATAAAAAGAAAAACAACAACAAAAAAATTCAAACTGTACTTGAGAATTACAAATATCTCTGAGCCTAAAAAGTACATTTGTTTGATTATAATGCAAATTCTAAATGACTATGGTCCAGCTTACTATAATGAAGTTTAAGTAAAATGTTTTAGAACACAGATATGGAACTCTTAAAGTATGATTTAAGAAAACTTGCAAATATGTGCAATTAAGAAAGTGCATTTTAATTGATATAAGATAAAGAATCTAAGACATCTTTTTTTTTTTTCTGTTGGTTGATGATATCAAGGTTCATAGATGCACATGGTCTACTGTTCCTCCAGTTGGCATGTAAATGTATTGGCTTAATTGCTCACTATTGCCTGCATTCAAAGAAATATTTGGTTTTCTTCTGAAGCAATTCTTGACATGCACAGAACTGCCAAGTGATTTTGAAGCTATTAGTTCAGGGGGAAAAAAAAAAACAGTAAATATAAAACTGGCTTTTGTAGTCCAGAACAGTATTCTCTCCTTTAAAGAATCATCAAACTTACTCCTTTTCTTTCCCCAAAGTTTTGTCTTTGCTTCCTAAGTCTTAATCCTTGGACTGCTCATCTGTGTTTGAGATATCTGTCAAGACGTGAATCATACTGCATAACAAAAAATTAAAAATCCAGAACACATTTGAGTTTTATTTTACTCATATTAATTTTATTATGTAAATGTAGCAGTGACAAATTGCAGTTAGTTTTTTTCATTCCTTCATTTTCAAGTCACCCAAGTCCTTTAGAGTGGAGTAAAAGTTTATTCTTCAGACAAATAATATGAAAGATGACAGTGATAATTATTTGTAATAATGGGAGCATGTTAAAAATGTACAGTCTGAAGCGTCTCTCCAAATCCAGTAAATGCAATGCAGCTTTAGAGTACTAGAGACACCCTTTCACTGTCTCCATTTGCCCCCAACACTAAGAAAGATCGAACCAGACAGAGAGCTGCCAGTCAGTACCTCCACCTGTTTGCACAATCAATATAAACACTGAAGTTTAAGTAACTCACAAACTTGGATTTACCTGAAAGCCATAGACAATTTTGGAGGAGAAAGTGTAGAATTTATTTTTATGAAAAATAGCAAACCTTTTATATAAAACACAAAAACTGTTTTCTTTAGGCAACGTCTCTGTAGCTGGATGAGTTTGGGGCCACGGAAGCATCTGTAGTTTCTGCTATGTGTGTATGAATATGAAGCTGATTTGAATCTGGATTCAATTTCAGATAGCAAGATCAACCTCTTAGTCACTAATAGAACTGTTGTACAAATTTTTTCATCTTTTTTGCATGATTTCATTTCTATGAAATGCTAGAAAGGGCAACATTATAGTGACAGAAAGCAGGCAAGGGGCTGGAGAGTATCAGCTGCAAAGGGGCTCCACAGGAAGCTTTTAGGGGTGCTAGAAAGTACTATACTGTGATTGTTATTGTGGTTGCATGAATGTATATATTTGTCAAGACTCACTAAGTCATACAATTAAAATGAATAGTTTATTATGTATGAGAATTGACATGAAAATCAATATTTTTCAATATTCATGCATAAAATTTAACTGTATCTAGTGATATAGTAAGCATAGCAAAAAGTTCTATCAGGCTTTTCTAACATCAAAGGTGCATATATAATAGCCATGACAGCTCTATTTTGGTTATTGTTTGCATGGAAACTTGTCCCATCCCATCAATTTCAACCTACTTGTGTCCTTGTGCCTAAAGTGAGTTGTTGGAGACAGAAATTAGAGAACTAGAGGTCTTTTCTGGGAAGGAACAGAATAATACATTCTTTAAGAGTATACCCTTTGATTTGACATCTTTATCCATGTATATTTTTAATTTTTATTTTTTTATTGATTTGCAATTGAAATCTAACATCACATTAGTTTCCGATGTAGACTATGATGATTTCGTAGTTGTATGAAATAATGTGCAGAAATGATCACCTCAATCTATCTAGTTAAGGAAAGAAAATAAGTACTGATGTGAAGAATGTGAAGAAATTGGAACCCTGGTGCAAAGCTGATAGGGAAGTAAAATAGTGCTATGAAAAACAGTATGGAGGTCCCTTAGAAAATTAAACATGTAACTATTCCTATGATCCAGCACCTCCGTTTCTAGATTTTTAAAAATTAATTAATTTTTATTCTTTAAATTACAACCTCGGTGAATGGTTCTTGGGATACCTCCTCCTTCCTCCTCACTCTGGTGCTCCCTCTATTCTCTCAAACTCCACTCTTTGTTGTTTACTAGTCTGTGCTAAGCCCATTAGTCTCTTTCTTTTCTGTGACAGTGTCCTTTCCCTGGGTGAGGGACTGTGTTGTTGGAACCAGGTGAACCTTGCTAGTAGGTTTTCAGTCTTAAGATTGCATTGGGTGGCCAGTCTTTATCTATTTGTGCTCTCTCATTGGAGGCTAACTTCTCCAGTCCCATCTCTGTTGTTTTGCTGCTGGTTCTGGTGTCAGATTTAGGGGGTTTCACCCTCTCTCAGTGTCGTTGAAGAAGTTTCTCTGTGGATACAGAGAAATCTGTGAGTGGCCATTGTAGATCATCTCCTCTGTCTCACTTTGCAGCCCTGATGTGGTGCTGATGCCCCCAGTTCTCGGCCCTCCTCTCCTCTCTTGTAGTGTGGGGAGGGGGGTCTCCAGATATTTATCAGAAGAAAATCTCAGTTCAATTGCAGTGTTATTTACACTGCAATTCATTGCAGTGTTATTTACAATAGCCAAGATCCAGAAACCAAGTGTCCACTGATAAATGAATGGATTTAAAAAAAGATGTGATTGTGATAGCACGTGCGTACACACCATAGTCATAAAAACAATGTTATCTTGCCACTTGTGACAACATGGATAGACTTGAGGGTATTATGCTGTAAGGTGGTGAGAAATATGATACTTATATTTGGCATTCAAAAATCAAAACAAAACAAATGATCACACAAAACAAAACTCAAAGATAAACAGAGAAAGAGATTTCTGTTTACCCGAGGGAAGGGGAGGAGGCTTGGAGTCTGGGAATTGGGAAAAATGGGTAACGTTGGTGGAGAGGTCAAACTTCCAATTGGAAATAGTCACAGGGATGTAACGTACAGCATATTAAGTCAAAAATATTTATCCCATATGTAAAAGTACCTGAAAGAGTAGTTGTTTTTTAATTTCTTTCTCTCATTCAATATTGTAAAAGAGAGTATGTAGTTCTGTACTTCCACAGGCTGCATTTCCACTGGTGGTAGAGCAGGAGATAATGAGAGAATTCTTCTAATAAAGAGGTTTTTTTTCATATGTTGAACTGACAACTGGTCTTGAATTAGTTTCTGTTTTACTCCTTTTTAGATTTATGCTTTCTTATCTCAGGTTTGTTTTGTAGGAGGAAAATGAAGTGGAGAAATAACTGTATATGATAAACATTGCATCTAAACTTAGACATGGCAGTTTTCAGAACTGAAGCTTAAGTTTCATAAATTAATTTCACTACCTAGTTCCTTACAGCGAAATTACATCCATATTAAAGCTGAATCCAGTGAGAGACAGTGGTTTGAAGTGGATGAGTTTTGTCAACTCTTATATTTTCCGTGTATTCTCCGCTTTTCCCTTTTTGTCTTGCAAAAGAATAATGTGATAAATAAATTTTTGAAAAGAAAAATTGCAAACCTCTATCAAGATACAAATATCCCAGACTCTCTAAGGCATTCATCAGTGTTTTACTGCTTCATAATTTATTCTTTATCTAAAGTTTGCCGTGTTTCTTAAAGTTATTATTAAAGTTTCTTAAAGTTTTTTAAAGTTTAACATTTGACAGTACTAAGTGATTGGTTATTCTAATAATAAAATAAAAGTTCTTTTTCCCCTCCTGTTTTGCGAATATGTATTTCTAAGATTAAAGGTGAAATTCACATCTTGGTTATAAACTGTTCCAATTTTTCACGATGGTTTATATCATAAAAGGCCAGGTTTAAAGAGTCAAAGGGTAATGACTGAAGCATTCAGGAACAATAGTTATCATTAAAGATCAACCCCCTGTTACTCTTAGTTGTCATTAAAAATCAAACCCCCACTACTAAGTTGTTGCCTAAATAAATGTTGACTTAATACTCTTGGTAGTTGTGGATACATTTGGGGGAACCAGACAATGTCATGTTTAGAGAAGGTATGTTGTTAATGTGTAAATGTGATTAAGTTGTTATAATAGCACAACATCACAACATTCTCTTGTCTTAATTCCACCCTGCTTTATGAAGTTATCACAGTAGATAGTTTGGCTGCTGCTACTGGTTCTGGCAGTTAGTGAAGACTTACACTAGTCACAGATATCCATTTTTAAATGTAAGCATTCTTAGCAGCTTTTCACTTACTTGCAGATTAGCTCTTGTTAGCAATTTCACTTTCCTTAGAACTTCCCCCATAAACCAGTATCCATTGCACTCAAGGAAGTGACTTTTTCTCCCAACAAACATCAGAACAAAGAAATGTGGGTCATGTTTACAGCTGGATCATATTTGTTTTCGCAAGTTCAGTATATTCAGTTACAATTACTTTCTGGGAGTGTTTGTCTATATCTACATGGGTCACTTTTCCATATTTTTAGAAATATTTTTCTACTTGGGGTTCTTTGTATTTAATGAAAATACATTGTAATTGAAATTTTCTTTTTTTAGCTGTGTTTTGGGGTGATATTGCCTTAGATGATGAAGACTTAAGTATCTTTCAAATTGATAGGACAATTGACCTCACACAGAATCCCTTTGGACAACTTGGACATACCACAGGTATGGCTGATGATTTGATTCAATTTACATTCATTTTCTAGAAAATATACTCAATAGGCTATAAATCCTCTTTGGATAATTTTTTTATGGACATACATTTCCTGGATATAGATTAGGTTGTTCAGAAATTTAGGTTTTGTTCATATTTATTTTTTTTTGATTAATCAATTTATTTAACAAGGTGATACTGTTTCTGTGCTTGGCAGATATTAACCCTGAATCCTCATAGCAACTCTATGAAAGAAGCTACAAATATTATTGTGATTTGCAAATGATATCAAAATTTAGAAAATTTTATAGTCTTCTACATAGTCACATAACCAGGAAGTAAATGGGTCAGGACTAAAATTAAATTCTCAGAAAAACTGAAAATTAGCATTATTTTAAATAAAATAGTATAAAGCAGATTATACTGTCAATCATAAATTTGTTTTAAAAATGTGTGTGTGACAGGTCCACATTTTTAATGTAACCTGTACAATTCAGTTTAATTTTAAACAAAATACTGTACATTTCATTTTTTATATCATCATCTTCTTGATAGTTTGTGTTTAATTAACTATATTTATTTACTTATTTCAAAATGTGCAGCCTGTCTTAAAATTTTATTTCATCTGTGTGCTTTTTTCCCCACTCAAAAACACATTTTTTAAATTATATTTTTAAAATTTGGGTAACATTGATTTAGAACACTGTACATGATTGAGAAAAATAGGAAATTTCCTTTTTTATTTAATGAACTCCCTACATGGTTTTATTTAAATTGCTATAAAATGATTCCAGACTGCTAAATAATATTAAAAACATTGTCTTTGCTAGCCTTTATGCATAGTTCTTTCCAATTTCATAATTATTCTTGTCTTAGCAGTTACCTCAATGTCAACTCAGACATTTCTTTTCATAATTAACCTTTTTCTGGATCTATTAATAAATATTTCAGACCCATCTAAAATGAAATATAATTGATATGTAAAGTTCATTTCAAATTACAGAGATGCCATCCTGTAAAAAATGTTTTTTTGTAACTGCTTAGGAATGAATGTATTTAAGGATTACCTCATCTTTCTGAAATGCTCAATGAAAAAATTTTGGAAATTTTTCTCAAGAGACAGCAAAAATGTGACTGTGTAATGCAAATAATTAAGCAGATTATCAGTCAGGGAAGCATTCTAACTTATTTGCCTTATAAGGGCATCACTGACTTTTTTTCTGTAAGAGGCTTTTATGGCAGCGTTTTTAAATTTTGTTTTAAATTTTGTTAGCCTCCACCTAGGTAATTAGGTTTCAGTATTAATTCCAAAGACCACAAGAATGAGACTGACGGAAAATATTGCAATGTTTGAGAACAGTCATTTTTCTTTCCAGATTTCTTTCTTTGCCCACAATCTCATGAGCTGCAGGCATACCTACTGGTATAAGTTAATCTGCTTTTGCACTCATGTCATAAGCATTTATATTGAATAGTTGCTCAATGATAACTCTTTGCTATTTTCTTATTGAAATTTCAAGGACAAGAGAAAATAGAAGCTCAAATTGGGAGGACATTTTATTAAATATTTGGAATGAGAATCAGAGGCCTTAATTTTTATCCAATGCTTTGACTTATGATAGGTTCCCTCCTTCCTAAATCTTTTTGATAAAATTGAAGGGAGAGATATTTATACAATCCCACTTCTCTTTTTGAGATATAAAATTTTGACATATGTGCAGCTTTTGACATATGAACAGCTTTTGGATTTTTTACCTTGTGACTTTATTTTTAATTAGACGTTAATTAATTTTTGTTAATCATAGAAGCTAATTTAAAAATTTATAAGACTTGTAAAATATAACTGCTGCAAACTTTATATTTGCTCTCCTAATGTTTTTCTTTTCATGTGCTGATTTGGCTGCTGTCTGCATTGGGGAAATAACTGGAATGCAGTCAAGGGGGTAGAACCACTGGCTGTTATCCTATATGACACTATGTAATGTCAAGGTCACACTGAAGAAAAATGTTTCAGATTATCAATAGTTGACTCAATTGCCATGATGCCCAAATAAAGTCATTTAGACTGTACTATGGATCTCCCCCACACTCTTATTTTTAGTTACCAAAATTTGTTATTGTAGTTTTTTTAACCCTCTTCTAAGATTTATGATTCTATCACTTCCAGACCACATAAATGGAAATGTCCATAGAGAAATCAATGCAGCCTATCACTATTGTTTACTTACAAGAGCTTTAAAATACTATAATTAGTTTAATCTATTTTTTTTTTATTCTTTAAGGTGGATTGGGAGACCATGGTATATCGAAGAAACGAGGGGCCCTCTACCAACTTATAGACAGGATAAGAAGAATTGGCTCTGGTATATCAAAGTTAAAGTCACAGATGCTTGACTTGATGTGCAGTAAATATTATACTGATAGTTCAGTATGTCATTTGCCAAAGATAGTACTGAGAGTGCTTTATTCATTCTTTGTTAGCTGATATCTGATGTAAGTTTTATAGACCTTATTGAGAAAACTGATGTTAGTTTATTTAAGTTTCTCCTTATTAAAAATGTATGTGAAATTATTTTGTATTTGATAATTATGCCCAGTAAATTGGGTGTCACACAAAGGTGTTTTTTTCAAGTTTGAAACTACATGAATTTCAAAAAAAAAAAAAAACCAAAACAAACTTCATTTGAATGAGGTGTACTTAAAATAAATTAAAAAATAATTCACTTATTTAAAGGTAGTTGAAACTTTTTATGACAACTCCAAAAATATAAATAGAAAAATATTTAAGAGAAATTGCTTTTTAAGCTACTACTTAATATTTCTAGTGCTGAATGTATAGTATAGATTTGTTTCCATTCAAAGTTTATGTCCTGAAATACCTCAAATATTTGAAAATATATGCCTGCAAGGAATGATTTTCATGAACAAACATAATTTGTTTTAGGGAATGGAAACGATACACATTGGGATTATGAATATGATATTTATTACCACTGAAGTATGTGCTAGTGGTAGCATATTTGTATCAATAGTAGTAGACAAGAAAGAATTCAAGAAGGTAGATAATCCATTGTTCTGACAAGCTGACACCATACCTGAGCTAACATTATTTCATTTACCTTGTCACTATAAAATTTAATTTTGGTAATTTTTGGCTATAGTATGGAACATCCATTATCATGTAAAAGATTAGAGACTTAGGAGTAAGAGTGTTGAGAACCCTGCAACTTTTTGTGGAATGCCCATTTTATTTATGGTGAACTGATAGTGACTTAAGACTTTATTATATATTAAACTATCTTCTCCTGCTGTAATATAAACCTTTATCAAACTCTCTAGAGAATTAAGAAATAGTAGTTTGATGTGAAATACTTAAACATTTCAATGCTTTTTTTCAAGTATGTAATATGACCAAAGTCTTTAATGGACTTTGACTGCAGGCATATTTATACAAATATGTAAATAAGACATTTTAACCTTCATCCTTTTAGAGGTAAATGATACCCTTACCAAGGACTTCTGTTTCACAGAATTTTTTAAATCTCACTGCAGGCTTGGAGCAAAACAACACAGTTAAGGGAAAAGTACCTCTAAAATTCTCAGGGCAAAATGAGAAAAACCGAGTTCCCAGAGCTGCTACATCAAGAACTGAAAGAATATGGCCTGGAGGTGTTATTCCTTATGTTATAGGGGGCAACTTCACTGGTAAGATAGTCCTATAGTGTCTGTTTTGTTAAAGAAATAGTAGTAAACACACAGATTGAGTGCACTTTAATATAATATTAATATTAAAATACAATGAAACCAAACTTAAGGAAAACTTCACTCACCTTAGTGGCTTTAGAGCATCGTTGGGACTGAAAAGTATATATGTTCATGAACTCTTAATAGTTTGAGGTGCTATTCTGAACTAAGTTTCAAATGTTTCCAGTAAATCTGGAGGTTGATTTGTCTTCAGTAGAGAAGGAAAGTGTTTGTCTTGTTTATTGAGCCTGTACACACATGGTTGTAGAGATAATGAGCTTGAACCTTCTGATTCTAAGGTCCAATTCTTAGCAATGACTCATTTGTGGTGCTCTAGGCTAGTTCCCTGTCAATGAGAGAGGGAGTGACTGAACCACTCAGACTTTCAGGGTAAAGGAGCCAGCAGGGAGCAACAGTGTACCTGGATAGACCATTTGATTAACATCCTGCACTTCTTCCAGGCAGCCAGAGAGCCATGTTCAAGCAGGCCATGAGACACTGGGAAAAGCACACATGTGTGACTTTCATTGAAAGGAGTGATGAAGAAAGTTATATTGTATTTACATATCGGCCTTGTGGGTAAGTGGAGCCAGAAATGACCTAAAAGTAGAAGGGGGAAAATCCATACATAAGATTCATTTCTTAATATTGGCTTAGTTTTATTCATAAGAAAGTGGGAATTTCATATAAGAAAATGTTGCATTTTTAAGCAATATGCACGCCCAAGTATATTCCTCCCCTTTTACATACCTTCAGTGACAGATTCCTTTGTTTTATCTCTAACAATGTAGTTGCCAAGACCCCACCCTACCTGAGTCAGAGACCGGTATTGCTATGCTGAAACTGACTGTCTTCTAAAATCTATGCTATCAGCATCTATTGACATTCACTCTGTCTTTAGGTTTTCACTTTGGTACCATTTGGTTCCTAAATCCCTTCACATCTTTGTCATCTCACACCTGGTCTATTCAAAATCTTTTTGTTCTTGCCATACCAGTTCACAGTTACTGTCATTATTTTTTAAAATATTGGTTAGAGGAAGAGACCATACATTTTGAGACACAATGGTGTGTCCTTTTTCAAGTACTATTCTCTAGATTTGTTTCTTAGAGAATAGCATACATTCACTCCAAAGTAACTGTTCTATAAATTGTGAGAATCCTGTGTTAAATTTCAGTAGGTATTTCTAGAGCAGTGTGTTCATGAACATTATTAATATTTGACCAGTTGAAATGTGCTTTGTAAACTGATTTTAAAAGAGAGCAGCCATTCTCTACTTTTAAAAGTGAGATGTCTATCAATATCATGGAACACATTTTTGGGAAATGCTAGTCTGAGAATAAAATCTACAGTCCTTGTTATAGCATTTAAAGAATACCATGACTTTACATCTTCCGTTTGCTGTTCCTTCTGTCACCACACTCTCCACACATCCCATAATCCAGCCACTTTGCATTAATACCAGTTTCTCTAAGCATTGTTGTCATGTATCTTGAAAGACTTTAAATTGTGAAAATTTTCAGCTTCTCTCCCCTAGACTTGCAGTTAATGGAACTTTATATTTAAATATTTGATTATTCCAGATTGGATTGTGTGATTGCTAAGAATACCTGGTTGAGTATTGTGGGTCACCAGGTGACACACAAACTTTAGTGAGGTTACAATTGATCAGAGGATACATATGGTAGTAGTGAGTTCCTCCCTAAAACCCCCACCATGGCAAAACAGTGATTTTCTAATGCTGTTGTTTTCTTTTATTCCTTGTTTATTCCTTAAGTGAATTTCTTCTAGAAGAGAATTTTTTCTACTAAGTTAAAACTATTTGACTACCTGCTAGTGTAGAGCATACTGGGAAGAAAAAATTCAGTGTTAATTCCTTGGGAGGGAATAGGTTTTGCCCTAATGCCATGCATTTTTTGACATATGTGCATTTTGCTAGTTATAGAAAGGATGGCATTATTTTTTCTGACTTTTTTTTCTGCTATATTTTCCCAGAACATTGAACTTCAAAAGAAATTGAGCTTGATTTTGACCCAATCTGAGTAACAATGTGTTTATACACTGTAATTTTTGCCTGTATTTTTGTATAGTGCCATAATTTTAAAGTGTGACAATTTAAAGTCTTTCAAACACCCGACAATGCTTAGAGAACTGTTACTGTAAATTGGTTGGATTATGGGATGTGTGTAGAGTATGGTGACAGAAGGGACAGCACATGGAGGATGTAAATTCAAAATATTCCCTAAATGCTATAACAAAGACTGTAGATTTTATTCTCAGGCTAACATTTCCCAAAAATGTGTTCCATGATATTGATAGACATCTCACTCTTAAATAGTAATGCTTTTTACTCTAAGTTTAGTTTGGTTAGTTTTGGTTACATTTGAAATACTTCCTAGTTCTTTATATTTATGTAACATTTAAAAGATCCAAATCTAGACTATCCTTCCTTCCATCTGGTTACCTATTAGGAAGGATATAGCTCAGCTTACATATTGAGTACATAATGTATTCACATCAATGTCTGTCTTTCCTCTTCCCCACCCTTCATTGTTGTGAAACAAATAGATCCAAACTCTAGTCACTATTTTATTGTTCAATAACTATTTGTAACAAATTCATGTCTATTCTCATTTTCTTTTTATTAATTTGGCTACCTTCAAAGTTTTCCATTTCACTTGTTATATCCTGCCAAACTACATTTCCCTATTCACAGGTGGCTTTTGCTCATATTTCAGTTGCTTAGTATGCTCTTACCTTCTTTGTCATCAGTGGAATTCCTTCATCTATTTCATTCCCACCCTTTTCTGATTTCCCACTGTGGGTCTCAGAAGACTGTGGACTAAAGAAGATATAGTTCAAAGATTTTGGAGTTAGGAATGCTGATACTGTTATATGAAACCTGTGATTGACACAATAGCTAGTGTAAACCTCCACTGACAATGAAGAACCTGTGAGCTTATGCCTGTGATGTTGACTGCTAAAGTTCTACTAGCTTTAATCCGGAAAGCAAGCACATCAGACCATTTCATGTAACCATGATTCCTATGATTTAGTTTACCTGCTAAGTTAAGAAGACTTGTAGCTTTTATAATTTTTTTAAATAAATGCTAATATAACTTCCATATTTATATGGGCAGTTATTTAACCACCTGTTTCATTTGATATAGTAAACTTCCCATCTCCTGCTACATCAGACTTTATTCAATATTCAATAAATATTTACTTACGTACCTTATTCTATACCAGGCCTTTAGTAGGTGGGAAAATCATAAAATTTTATTTTAATTTATAAAACTATTTTTTTAGTTGAGATAATGTTTACAATACTGTATATATTTGGGGGATACAGATTTACTTTCTTCAAATGTATGGTTCCATGCCACAGCTACCACCAAAGTACCCATATACTTCCGCTGGGTACCACCCCACTTGCCTCTCAAACCTCCACCAATAATAAAAATTTATAAAGCAAAGGTAGAGATTAGAATGAGATTAATGAGTAAATTACTCTATACTCTGTACCTTGAACCAAGATGTGGAAATGACAAGATAGGAGCAATTCTGAGTATATGTGAAAGGTAGAACCAGCATGTACCGTATGCCATTGCAAGATAAAGGGTTCAAGAATGCTAATGTTACTTGATTTGAGAAACTGGAATGTTAGGGTTGCCATTAACTGAAATAGGAAAGTCCATGAATGGAACTTTTTTTTTTGGAAAAGAAATTTGTTTAAAATATTTAATTGATTCATCCAAGTGGAGAAGTTAAGAAGGGTGGGTGATAGTCAAACTTGTTATTCATGGGGAAGAACCTGGGACAGAGATAATAAACTTGATGCTGATAAACACAAAGATGGTACTGACAGTTATGAAATGATTTGAGGTTATTGAAAAAATGAATGTAAATAGAAAATAGAGAAAAAAATATTATAAATTGCCATGGTATAGAAAAGATAGAAAAGGTAGAACCAGTGAAAATGGAGACATTCAGGATATTTTGTGGTCTTAGAAGCTAAATGAAGAATGTTAGGATGAGTACAGAATATTGATTGCATGCATCTAGTAGTCAACACACATTAGTTATGGTAAAGTGATGGACTTAGGTGTTTGCAGTGGGTTAATAGTGATGTCTGAGGGTAAGTGAATATAGACAATTATTTCACCCACTTATCAAAAAGTATCTGCCCCATGATAAATACTGCAACAAGTACTGTCATCAGTGAACCCAGGAAAAACTCTTGTTCTCAAGTACCTTGGCTCTAGTGCTGATCCTTAGATTGTAATGGCCTTAACTCTCTTTCTTCAAAGGAATTATACAAAATTCATTAAATAAAAAATTGAAATTGAATTATTTAAATGAATGAACATACTAATTTACCACCTTACAATATGAAAATTAAATACCTGAAAGTCTCTAAAATAATAGTCAATCATTAAATTGGATAACTAACCTCTAGAAAGCATTTTTCCTTAATTTACTTACATCTCTTTTTTCTTTAAAAAATATTTGCTACTTGAGTATGAAAGTAATTACTTCAGGAACTAACCAATATCTTTCATAAATAAATTTGTTTTTCTCTAAGAGGAAAATAAACTTTTCACAATATATAGTCATGAAATAATGGGTTATGACAGATATTGATGTAAAGTAATTGCCAAAGTAATTTATATGGACTGTGAGGATGACAAACTGTGGTCACATATCTTTGAAGACCTGTCAACTTATACCCCTAAAAGCACCTCAATAAACATAATTTAATGATTAAAACTATGTTAGAAATAAATGTGAGTTAATGTCCTGAGGTTTACTGTATCTCTAATTATGACAAATATTTTATTTTCTGATTTATCTTCTGGATACAGTACAAAAAACTCTCTAACTTATCAGTTGGAGAATTCTGTTGTATAGAAATTACTGAGATACTGGAAATGAGTCATATTTGTTAGTGAAGATGTTCTGTATCTGAATCTGTTGGGTACTATAGTTCCTCACAATCCATTTCAATGGTTTTACCACATTTTAATTCATCTGGTATCACCCTTCCCACCCCACCCCTCCACTTTCTGCTCTATTCCAGATGCTGTTCCTATGTAGGTCGGCGAGGAAATGGACCTCAGGCGATCTCTATTGGCAAGAACTGTGATAAATTTGGAATTGTTGTTCACGAGTTAGGCCATGTGATAGGCTTTTGGCATGAACACACACGACCAGATCGAGATAATCACGTAACCATCATAAGAGAGAACATCCAACCAGGTGAGAGACTTCAAAATGCATTGGGTATAGGGTGGGCTGAGTATCTTTTCATTGTGAGTATGTGTATCATCTAACTTCTTAATATAGCAACTGATTTTTATATGGCAGAACCAACATTCTGTTGACTAAAAAATGCCCATGATTGTATAATATCTTAAATTTTCTTTCCTATAGACCAAATGTTCTTACACTGTTTTATCCCCTCTCCCCCGGAGATACAACTGTTTTGCTTCTAAACTTCCATGCCTTCCAAGAAAGTCTATTGAACCATAAATTAATATTTTTATATGTTTTCTTCTAAGGGCATTTTCTATACTTAGCTTTAAAATTTATGTTGTAGGGATTTAGAAAAAGCCCAGGGTTTTCTGTGAAACGTGCTGCTACCATAGGAATCTATAGACTACCTGGACAATTTCTGGAGAAAATTCCAGTGTGGTGACTCATTTCCAGGACAACCTAAATCATTTCTTTGAGAATTCTTCTTAAATTTGACTGCCCTAAAGAAAATTCTTAAGAATGTTTTCAGTCATTGAAATATAATATAAAATAAAAATTTAATTTTCTTTGACAGTTGATTTATATTACAAAAACCACATTTTAAAGCTTATTTGTTTTATCTTTTATAAATTCATATAGTATAGCTCAACTGCCAAAAGAAAAAAAAACACCCTGTTTGGAGTTGTTTTATAAGATAATGTGTGTATTTCCAGCAAAAGGAAAGTAAACTGTGTTCTTAGTTGCTTGTTCACGCGTACAGTTTGGGTTTCAAACACTGAATTCCATAGAATTTCCTGTAATTAACAGCATTGATCTATTGACTTGCCTTTCTTCTGTTGTTGCCAATTAGGTATTAAAACATGATTAGATGTTGGAGTTGCTGTCAAAAAAACTATGAAGCTTAGTGTATATGCATACACAAATGATTGCAAACTAAGTGCAAGTTAACAATAGCCATATGTTGAGATACCGCAAAGTCAAGCAGGTGTGATGAACTGTGGCTTGGCAAGTCTGAGAAAAACTGAAATTTCTAGGCACAGAGATTGGTAGAATATCTATGGTGAAGAAAAAAATCATGCTCAAACTTAAAATTACGGGAAATGGAATCATCTTTATTTACCCATGGTGGCAAATCGGGAAGTTACAAATGGTAGATTAGTTGGTAATTACTTAGGGAGATTAGATCAATGGAGAATATGCTATATGAAACCAGGGAATTTAGATCTTATCCTGTAGCTACTGAGGGATAATTGAAGAATTGAAAGCAGAGTTCAAATTTTTTTTAAAAAAAAGAATAAGAACTTATTCAGTTGTAGGAAACATTAACTGAGAATGGGCAAATGGAGATGGGTGGGATGAACCTGAGTCAGGGAAACTTATTAGAAACTGGAACAGTTTAAGAAGTGACTAAGACTCAGCAGCCTAGCCACCCCGAGAGAGACCTGAACTCAGCCCCTCTGGCTCGGCAACAAAGGCAACCAGCAACCAGGTGAGTGGGTGTGCCCCAGAGACTGCTCTGCCTCCGAAAGGGAAAAGGTCCCGGCCAGCCCCGAAAGCACAGAGAGCAATCCAGACCCCAGGTGGGGGCGGGGCGCACCCAGCAGCCTAGCGGCCCCAACAGAAGGACTAAAAACAAAAAAGAACAACAACAAAAGACACCTATACTCCTCCTCCATAAAGAACCACAGAAGAAGCTCTATAGCATCTACTAATCAGAACCCCTGTTAGGGGAACGCAGAATTGAGGTGTCGTCCAATAAGCCTATAAGGCATAAATTACGAGAAAAAATGACAGTGTACCATAGCAACCACATACACTTATCAGACATACAGAAAAGGAACCGCCCACCCAAATCTGCCAAAGGAAACAAAAAAATTACTTACCTCAGCTACATAGACACAAAGACAGAATCAACTACAAACTGCTAGAGGACTCTAATCATCATGCCAGCCAATACCAGAGCCATAGTTGCTCAATATGGGGAGGAAGTGTGAAAGCAAAGCACAGGAAAGAGGAAAAAAGCAAACTCCCCAGCAAGCCCCACAGAAACCAATACACTATGGAAAGAAAGACAAACTCTGGAAACCAACAAATGTAACATTGAAGAAATGTGCCACCTCCCAGACAAGGAGCTGAACCTATGCATGTTACAAGCATACAAAGAGCTAAGGAAAGAATTAGAAAAACATAAAGAAAAAGAAGTGAGCATGGCAGAGAAACTGAATAAATTGGAAGAAGAAATGCAAAACATCAAGAAAGAAAACATCAACAAAGATAAAATAAATGAAGAATAAAATTGAATACCTGAGCAAGATTCAGAAAGAAACCCAAGATCTAAGGGGAACAACAGAAGAGCTCAAAAACGTGGGAAAAAGTTATGAAAGCAGACTGGATGAAATTGAAGAATGAATAAGTACCCTGGAGGACACTGAAATCGAGAGGAAGAAGAAAGACAGAAAAAGAGAGACACGAGGTAAGAAAATAGAAGAAAAAGTCAGAGATCTGTCTGATCCCTCAAAGAGAGGAAACATAAGAGTTATGGGTGTCCCAGAAGGAGAAGAGAAGCATATGGGTACTGAAAGGCTATTTAAAGAAATAATGGAAGAAAACTTCCCAATCCTGAAGAAAGAAATGAAATTTGACTTCCAGGAAGCCAAAAGAACACCAAACTACATCAACAAAAGAAAAACTACAGCAAGACACATCATTGTAAAATTCCCAAGAGTCCAGGATAAGGAAAAAATAATGAGATTGGCTAGAGAAAAGAAACAGATAACATACAAAGGAAAACCTATTAGGCTGACCTCAGACTTCTCTGAAGAAACACTCCAAGCAAGGAGAGCATGGAGTCATATCTTTAAAAAATTCCAAGATAAAAAATGCCAGCCAAGATTACTCTACCCTGCAAAGCTTTCTTTCCTCTACAAAGGAAAAATAAAAACTTTCACAGACAAGCAAAGCCTCCAGAAATACGCTACCACTAAACCACCACTCCAAGAAATCTTGCAAGAAGCCCTCAGATTAAAACCAACAGAACAAAACAAGGAAGCTAATCAGAACCTCAAAATGGCAACCACAAAACGGACCGAATCTCAAGTATCAGAAAAAAAAAAAGGAAACCCTAACCTCCAAATGACCCTCCAAAAGTCAACACCAGAACAGCAAGTATCAATCATCACCCTAAATGTCAAAGGTCTCAATTCAGCAATCAAGAGACACAGAGTAGCAGAGTGGATCAAAAAACAAAATCCAGCATTCTGCTGCCTACAGGAAACATACTTAAAACACAAAAGATAAGCACAGACTAAAAGTGAAGGGCTGGAAAAAAGTTCTACACCCAGAAGAAAGCAGGAGTAGCCATACTGATAGCAGATAAAGTAGACTTTAAGCTAAAAAAGGTGACAAGAGATAAGGATGGATACTATATATTGGTAAAAGGATCAATATATAACAAAGACATAACAATTATTAACATATACTCACCAAATGGGGGAGCACCAAAATTCATCAAACAACTACTAACAGCACTGAAAACAGACATCGGCGAAAATACATATGTGGTAGGTGATTTCAACATACCACTCTCACCAAAGGACAGATCAAGAAGATAAAAACTAAACAAACACAAAAACCCTAAATGAAGATCTAGACCATATAGACCTAATAGATAACTACAGGACACTACACCCACAAGGGAAAGACTACACCATCTCAAATGCACATGGATCATTCTCAAAAATCAACCATATATTAGGACATAAGGCAAACATTAACATATATACAAAGATTAAAATAGTACCAACTCTTTTCTCCGATCATAAAGGCATTAAACAGAAATCAACAATGAAAAGAAAGCAAGAAGAAAGCCCAACAGATGGAGACTGAACAACATGTCACTAAATGAAGACTGGATAACTGAGGAAATTAAGGAAGAAATTAAAACCTTCTTTGAAACAAATGACAAAGAAGACACAACATTCCAAAATGCCTGGGACTCAGCAAAAGCATTTTTAAGAGGAAGGTTCATAGCAATATAGGCTCGTATCAAAAAACAAGAAAACAACCAAAGAAATAACCTAATCTCCCAACTCGATGAACTAGAAAAAGAACAACAAAAAAACCAAAACCCAGCAGAAGACAAGAAATAATAAAAATAAAAGCAGAAATAAATAATCTAGATGAAAAAAGACTATTGAGAAAATCAACAAAACCAAAAGTTGGTTCTTTGAAAAAAAATAAATAAAATTGATAAACTCTTTGCAAATGTTAAAGAGAGAACACTCAAATAAGCAGGATTACAAATGAAAGAAGAGAAATTACAATGACATCAGAAATCCAAAGGATAATCAGAGATTACTATGAACACCTATATGCAAACAAATACTACAACCTGGATGAGATGGACAGATTCCTGGAAAGATATAACCACCCAAAACTAAACAAAGAAGAAGTAGAGACCTTAAACAAACCAACCACTAGCAGTGAGATTGAAGTAGTCATCAAAACTCTACCTAAAAACAAAAGCCCAGGACCAGATGGTTTCACAAATGAATTCTACCAGACATTCAAAGAGGTAATAATGCCAGCACTGCTAAAGGTTTTCCAAAAAATTGAGAAAGAAGGAAAACTGCCAAACATTCTATGAAGCAAACATCACTCTCGTACCAAAAGCAAATAAAGACAGCACAAAGAAAGAAAGCTATAGACCAATTTCCCTAATGAATATGGATGCAAACATTTTAAACAAAATCTTGGGAAACCAAATCCAACAATGTGTAAAAAGCATTATTCACCATGACCTAGTGGGATTTATCCCAGGGGCACAGGGATGTTTCAACATTCAGAAATCAATTAATATAATCCACCACATCAATAAGGAGAAAACCAAAAACCATATGGTCATATCAATAGATGCAGAGAAAACATTTGATAAAGTTCAACATGCATTTATGATAAAAGTTCTTGAAAATTTGGGGATAAAAGAAACATATCTCAACATAATAAAACCCATCTATGACAAACCTACAGCAAACATCATCTTAAATGGAGAAAAACTAAAATCATTTCAATTAAGATCTGAAGCCAGGCAAGGATGCTCACTCTCTCCACTACTTTTCAACATTGTACTGGAAGTTCTAGCAAGAGCAATAAGACAAGAGAAAGACATAAAAGGAGTGCAAATATATGCTCTTATTATATGTTCTCATTATATGCAGACAATATGATTCTTTATGTAGAGAACCCAAAAAAATCCACAAAAAAACTTCTTGAAACCAAAAACCAGTTCAACAAAGTAGCCAGTTACAAAATCAACACACAGAAGACAGAAGCTTTCCTATACACATAAAGTCAAACAGAAGAAGAAGAAATTAAAAAAAAAAATCCCATTTACCATCGCACCAAAGAAAATAAAATACCTTGGGGTAAACCTAATAAGACATGTGAAAGATCAGTATAAAGAAAACTTCAAAACTCTGCTAACGGAGATAGGAGAAGACATAAGGAAATGGAAAGACATACCCTGCTCATGGATTGGAAGAATTAACATCATCAAAATGGCCATCCTACCTAAAGCAATCTACAAATTCAATGCAATCACTATAAAGATTCCAACAATATTCTTCAAAGATATAGAACAAAAATTACAGAGATTCATATGGAATAACAAAAGACCTTGATTATCAAAAAACCTCCTGACCAGGAAAAGAGAAAATGTAGGAATTAGTATTCCAGACTTCAAACTATACTACAAAGCCATAGGAATTAAAACA
Source organism: Uropsilus gracilis (assembly GCA_004024945.1). Lineage (NCBI taxonomy): Eukaryota > Metazoa > Chordata > Mammalia > Eulipotyphla > Talpidae > Uropsilus > Uropsilus gracilis. The sequence continues at coordinate 37,552 of PVHY01004767.1, read as the reverse complement.
GCTTGGTACTGGTATAAAAACAGACAATCAGGCCAGTGGAACAGAACTGAATCCCCTGAAATAAAGCCACACATATTTAGTCAACTAATCTGACAAAGGAGTGAGAAACTTAACATTGGAACAAGGACAGCCTCTTCAATAAATGGTGTTGGAAAAACTGGAACAAGACAAGCCAAAAGATGAACCAAGATACCTTCCTCACACCATATATAAAAACCAACTGAAAATGGATAAAAGTCTTAGATATAAGACCTGAAACCATAAAATACATAAAGGAAAACCTGGGCAAAACCCTTCATGAGTTACAATTAGAAATCCATTTTGACCACATCCATAGGTGGCAAAAAAATGAAGGAAAACATAAACAACTGGGACTACATCAAACTAAAAAACTTCTGTATTGAAAAAGAGACAAAAGAAAAAACAAAAAGAATTTTAACCGAGTGGGAAAAAATTTTCACCCTCCATATAAGTGACAAGGGTCTGATAACAAAGATACACAAAGGACTCACACAACTTAATGAAAACAGAGCAAAGAACCCAGTTAAAAAATGGGGAGAAGATCAAAAAAGACGCTTTTCCAAAGAGGAAGTCCAAATAGCCATCAGGCACATGAAAAAATGTTCAACATCATTAACAGTAAGGGAAATGTAAATCAAAACCACAATGAGATACCACCTTACACCAGTAAGAATGGCCCACATCCAAAGAACAGACAGTAACAAGTGCTGGTGTGGCTGTGGAGAGAAAGGAACACTTTTACACTGCTGGTGGGATTGTAAACTATCCACTATGGATAGCAATGTGGAAGACCCTCAAACTAATGAAAATGGAACTACCATTTGACCCAGCAATTGCTCTCTTGGGATTCTACCCAAAAGAGACCTCAATGTGGGTACAAAGGGACACCTGTGCTCAGATGTTTATTGCAGCACTATTTATAATTGCAAGGTCATGGAAACAACCCAAGTGCCCCAAGACAGATGACTGGATGAAAAAGATGTGGTGTATAGACACAATGGAATATTACACATCAATTAAAAATCACAAATTTGATTATTGGTAACATGGATGTACCTAGAAGAAATCATACTGGCAGAAACAAGTCAGAAGGAAAAAAACAGAAACCAAATGGTTTCACTAATATATGGATAACCAAATGAAAGTACACAACTGCGGGAGGGGACCAGCTGGAGTGGCCAGGGAGGGGAGGTGGTGGGGGACCCCCAGGGACCACAATGATGTGAATGATGTGAAATATATATATGTATAAATAAATTACTTAATTTAAAAAAAGGAAGTGACTAAGAGTGGGGCAGGTCAAGAGAAAAGACTGAACAACTTTTCAAGTACTGCAAGAGACCTATCATGTGAGAGGAAAATTCAAAGTTGTGCTTTTAGGAAATGGATGAGTCAAATGTAGCAAGAATTATGGATAAAACAGTTAATTATTGAAAGGGAGAAAGACAATTTCATATAGCATATCCTTGATAAATCTTTGGGTAATCCAAGTGGATTTGTTTAAAAGGAAGAGTGAATCTCTATGTATGTAACTATATAGACAAAGGAAGAGTGAATCCCTTTATATATATAACTATATACACACATATATATGTAAATAGAAAATATATATTACATCATTATATATATATATATCATCACATATAGGTAATTTATATTGCGACATGTAAATACCTATATATCATCATTGTATTCCCCAGGGTTCTCCCAACACCATGTCACCCATGAACGGAAGGGTGAATCTCATCCTCAGTGTTAGAAATTTACATAGTGGAGTTGACTGTCTAGGTAAAAGATGGTGGGTGAAAAAAAGATTGAAGATAGAAAATGGGAAACACCAGTATTTAGGTAACATTTTGTAGAACATTCTCTAGTAGACTAAGAAGATTTAGTTTAACAGGCAGGAGAAAAGTAAGTGAAATGCAGAAAATCCCAGAAAAGAGAGCATTTCAAGAATGAAGTAATTTGTAGTGTTGAATGTTCAAGAGGAGTAAAGAAAACATAGACAGTTTTTTTCACACAATCCATAAGTAGTGTTCTTTAAAATCATTTTTAGGATTAGATGGTGTAAATAGAAGCAATTAACACTAATTTATATGGAAACAGTTTTGAGCATTCCCTGACCTTCAAAACGGCCCTTCAGGTCATCCCAAGTAACACATAGAATTTACCCTGGCACTAAGAAATGATAGGATAAATATCCAGTTGTGCGAAATAGTTCTGGGCAAGGAGCTTGACAGTGCCACTCTTGCGGCTTGAGGTACTGCTACCTCTTGAGTAGCTGCTGCAAAACCAACGTTAAATGCTCTTTTTGATGTTCATTTATCATGAAAGTAGAAGGTCTCTTTGGATTTCATTTGTTTAGCCAAAACAGGTACTAGTGTAGGTCTAGGGTAAAAGTGAAATGGCAGTGAAATGAACTTTCAAAGAGCAAGCGATCCTGCACTCCTAATGTAGAAGACCCCTAACACAGGGGCTGGTTATAAAGTTCATTTTATACTTATATCATTAGGAGATCCATGAAGAGATGATATTTTTGTAAATTATTTCAACTACCTTACAGATATTTAGTTCCTGCTCTATACAAATATTTTACTATGTGGAAAATAAAAATAACTTTTAAATGAAATGCTTTTCAGACGTGATTCTTAGACTTAAAAATAGGACTGGTTCAACATAAATATATATTTATAAAAAACCAAATAAATAGTATCTATGTGTATAGTACTTGATGTAGTGCTAAACAGATTATGGTTATTCATGTTTTTCTTGACTCTATATTCAGTGTACAGAAAAAAAATTATTGAGTGGTGAGATTTCGTAGGCATTTGGAATTGCTATATTAGGATAATTCTGATATGAATGAGTTCCTATTAGAGATTAATGTTTAACAAATGACTTTCCCTAGCTCAGAAGTTTAAGACCTACTGTTATTCATGGCTAAAGCCTAAATAGTGTAGGCTTTAGCTTTGCATTTTTATGCAAAATTCTGTGATAGGCTAACCAATGGTATAAAGATTGGATTATCTAATCCCTTTTAGTATGTGCCTTTAAGGAAGTGTCTTAAATCAGACTAGTTCCCTTAGTTCTCTGTATCTGTTTCTCTTCTTTTGTGAAATAAGGGTAATTTTATTTATTTGGATGATATATGGCCGTGCTCTTTTTAACTAGCACTATCTAGCATAAAACAGTCTTATAAACATATGTTAAAAACTCAGTTTCATGCATTGACATGTGTTACTGAATTTGCTTAATGTTTCACTTTCATATTGTAATGAAAGATTTTGATTTCATTAGAGAATTTGTTCCTATATTGTGTTATAAAATGAAATCTCTAGTGGGTTATACATTTTTTCTTTAAAATCAGCACCATAGCTTTTTAAAAAATCTTACCTTAAAATTATGTGTGTTAACCTATACTAGCAATCTTGTATGAAGAAGACTTTTTAAACAGATGCTTTTATCAGAGTTTGAAGCTAATCTAGAGTATTATCTGAGGATGATTGCCATACAGATTGACATACTAGTGACCTGTGGAGTACATTTTTCACCATATGGTCAGTTCGTTTACAACATTTTTTTTTTTTTATCAGAAGCTAGTGTTGCTTCATTAGTTTAAAAAAAAAAAAAAGCTTTGTACCCAGCATATGTTTTTAAACAGCAAGATGAGCAAGAAGATAATTGAAAACAGCTTTTTACACTTTTTGAGTCATTTAAGTATTATATAATATATAATACACAGGGAAAATTTCAGCTGATACAGTTTCCAGAAAAATTAAGTGAACCCTTATGGGCCTCTTGTTCAGTTTAAGAAATGGAACTATAATAGTTAGGGTTTGTCTTATTTTAGGTGAATCCTCTTCTTACCAGTTCAAAGCAACTTACACACCAGTTTAAAATGTGTATAAAGCTCCCTAAGCTTTTCCATATTGTTTTTTATCCATGTAGCATTCCAACCCAGAATGCTGTTTGCCTCTGTTATTTTAACCTTGATATAAATGCGATTAATCCTAATATATGTGTGTGTGTGTGTGTGTGTGTGTGTATATATATATATATATATATATGAGCATTGTTTCTTTTGCTTGTTTTTGAAATTGACCTATGTTTACACCTGGAGGTAAAGTGTATTCTTTTTACTCTACTACTTTGCTCTGTACGGTTGCCATTTTGATCATTAGCAGCTCTTTCCTGCTACATACAGGGCTGCTGTGACTATGAGGCTGCTTTATGGTGCATTTGTACAAATATGTATCAGTAGACTTCTGGAACTTAGAGTGTGCATCTTCAAATTTGTTAACGAAATAAAATGTTTTTCCCAGGATACTACCAAATATTCACCAATCAGGACTGTAGGAAAGTTCCTACTCAGTTATATTTTTGGCAGTTCTTTAGGTTTTTTCCTCCTAATCTATTGGATATGAAATAGTTTCAGGGTTTTTAATTTGATTTCTCTGTCTAGAGTGAATTTGACACAGCTTTTCAAATATTAATTGGTCATTCAAACTTACTATCTTTAGTTTTTTGCTGATTTTTTTCTTATTGATTTTTGTAACTTTCCATGTTAGTGTGGATAGTAATGTAACATTTCTCAGTTTTTGGGCTGTATTTCGGCCCTTATTTCTGACTTTTCTCTTTATTACTGTGGAACTTGGATTCTGTTACTTCAGTCTGGTTCTCTCATCTTTTGTGCTCAAGGGAATATTGGAGAGATACTGTGGTCTGTGGCATTACTCAACTTCTTTATTACCTTTGGAGATTTTTTGGATTAATATGGTATTTTTATATTTACTAGTATTATGGCAGTTGGGATAAAGTCTAATTTATTGTAGTAATTTAATTTTGAACTCTAACCTTGAATTTGGAATTATAATAGTTCACTTTGCATTTTGATGTTTCAATGCTTTTTAAATGAGCCATAAAATTATGAAACCTGAATCAAGGCTCAAGGCAACCTCAGCTCTACAAAAGACTTCTCTACTTCTGGAACCCTTGCTATAGATCTGCATATTTAACTCCTTGTTATTTTCAATAACATGAAAGGCAGCTTGAAGAAATTTTCAAGATTTTTATGATACATATAAAGTCAGTTGAAAATTAAAATGAAAACATTTAGATGTGAAACTTACATTGTAAAAAGTTAAAAAGATAAGTTCTGAGTCATATTCTTCTGGATCAAGAAAGCCACCAACTACAATTTCCTTTTCATCAAAAAAATCTTGATTCAAGCCTGGTGCGGTGGGCATGCCTGTAAGCTTCAGCCTATGAAGAGCCTGGGGCTAGGGATCGGGCTTCGAGTTCTGCTTGGGGCAACACGGCAAGCTCTCCTTCCAAAAAACAGCTGGGTGTGGTGGCGCATGCCTGTAATCCCAGCTACCTGGGAAGCTGAGGCTGGGGATTGCTTAAATCTGCGGTTACATGGGCAAAAGTAATGAGACCTAGTCTCAAAAAAAAAAAAATCTTGATTCAGTTTTGAGTGAAACTTGTTGCTGTTGGTTTATCTTTTGTGACAAAGAACATAGTAACTAAAGTCGCTGTGTTTTGTACACATCCAAACATTGTTTTACATTTCTCCCAGTGTTTCATAGAAAAGACCTAAAGCAAATAAGACAGTATTTGTTGATCTTGGCAAATGTGTGCATAGGAGAAAAATGGAAAACTTGGAAAAATGTAACTTTTACTTTTAAAATGTAATTTAAAAAATTTTATTCTCATAGTTTTGCAAAAAGTAGTACAATTTTACTACTTTTTAAGAGAAGACAAAAGTAGATATATCTAAAAAGAAACCCCAAATATGCTTTTGGTAATCCACTCTGTGGTCAGAAATTCACTTAGTAGTAGAACTCAGTGTTATTTCTTTTCTGTCTGTTGAAAGGCCTCTGAAGTTTTTGTCCTTGATTCTTAGGTCAAGAGTACAATTTTCTGAAGATGGAGCCTGGTGAAGTGAACTCACTTGGAGAAAGATATGATTTTGACAGTATCATGCACTATGCCAGGAACACCTTCTCAAGGTTGGAGTCTCAGGTTATACCTTTTGACTTTTAATTCCTTTTCTCTGTGTGGCTCTTCACAAAACGGTTGAACTTTAGAACTAGAACCTCAAATATTGCGACCATAAAACGCAAAAGCACTTGATTGATATTTCCCACCAACATATGTTTACAATTCTAATGAAATATATAAATTCAAGGTAAACTTTGGTATGAATTATTTAGCTAATTAATATTCCTCAGCCATAAAAAAAAATCAATGGAAATGATTGCCTAACCAAACAACAGGCTAAACTGACAAAGCATTATTTAATGAAGATGAGGCTTTCAAAAGTGAAATGGACACTAGTTTATTGACTTGAAATGTACTTTGTATGTGACTTGTGTTTGCTATTGTGTGTTATGCTCAAGGACTAGTTACCCTTGAAAATTGATTTTTAAACTAATTCTGAGAGAAACTGTTAGGGAGGTAATTTACATTATAAACATTAGAATTTCATCATTTACTAACCTTAAAATATTTCATTAATGCTATTTTTTTAAGAGTGTAATAAATTTGGGTTTTGATCTACTTCATATTAAAGATGATGTCATCAAGCAAATAGTTCCCAGGTAAGGAATTTGAAAATGTAATCCATTGTGATCATCTCTTTTCCTAATTATATATGCATTTTTTACACTTACATGTCTATTTCAGCTCATTCTTTTTGCCTACTTGTGTGCACTTCATAATTCATTAACCCCTGTTTTGAAATGAAGATCAGGAACAAGGAACACACTTCAAATTAATTTCCCTGTTCTTTAAAAATTTTTGGTAAACTATATAAGAATTTCTGTAAATTAATACTAAATACTAATACTGGGGTACACTTTTAAATTATGCTTTTCTAAAGGGCCAAGCCAAGTTATTAAATTGAACTGTATTGTAATTATTATTGTTTTTAAGTACATAGATCTATTATTTATTCAGTGTGACAATCTCTTATGGCTTCTGGAATTGAGTGAAATTTGGTGAAAAATAGGCACATTTGGACAAAAATTAATTTAAGGAATTACAAATTTAATTTTTATGTTTATGCTTGAATTGAGTTTCCCTGGAAACATGTAGAAAACGGAGATGTAGGTTTCAATTCAGTCAAGATACCGTTCTTACACTACTGTATTATATTATTATTAAATAATTAATTAATTTTTATTCTTTAAATCACAACCTTGCTAAATGTCTTTTGGGTTATCTCCCCATCCCTCCTCCCTCTGGTGTCCCTTCCATTCTCTTAAACCCCGTTCTTTGTTGTTTACTAAAGTTTTGATACTTTGGAACAGAGCAAGTACTGAAAAGTGGAGAAAATTTGATCTTTCTGTTTGATAAATGATGAATTTAAACCAAAGTTTGAAAGTTCTCTCCCCTTTGTATTCCCTTTTTGAATTTAGTTGCTAATACTTTTCCAAAAGTCCGCATGTTATGGGCTGTAGTCTATCTTCTCCTCATTGCTTTGGGGTTGATTGTCAACCAACTTTTTATTTGGCATGGTTGTAAGCCATAAATTCCAAGCATTTCAGTTTTTTTTGTGGTAAACAGCACACCAAAAATTGAAATCTTTGCCATATTTTCATGTTATTGTGAAAGACTCCCACAGCATTTTTTTTTATCTTGCAAAACTGAAATCCTATATTTATTAGGCAAAACATCCCATTTTCTCCTCCTTTCAGCCCCTAATAACTACCACTTATATTATTTTCTGTCCCAACGAATCTAACTGACTTAGAAAACTCACTGCGTAGAACCATGCAGTATTTGTTCTTTTGTGACTGATTTATTTCATTTAGCATAATGTCCTCACCACTCATTCCTATTGTGCATGTGGTGAGATTTCCTTCCTTTTTATGGATAATTATTATTTCATTTCCTGTATTTACCAGTTTCCCCCCACCCATTTATCAATGAACAAATTTTTACTTTTATGCCTTCATTGTTGTGACTAGTGCTGTTAAGAATATGGGTCTAAAAATATCTTTTAGACATTGTTAGCATATTTAAGATATTATATAGATTATTTGATTGTTCTATTTTTAGATGAACTGAAAATTCTCCACAATGCTTTCTATGGTGGCTACACCATTTTACAATCCCATTATTAGTGTACAAGTATCTGATTTTTCCATATCGTTGTCTATGTGTAATATTTTTTTTATTTCATAAAAAGTAACCATCTTTATGGGTATGCCATAACATCTAATCATGGTTTTGATTTTGATTTCTCTGATAATTTATGATGTTGAGCATCTTTTCATATACTTGATGGATATTTTGAAAATTATTTTTACTGTTTTAGAAAACACATGATTGGGTATTTATTAAGTTATAAGATTTCTTTATATATTCTGATCTCTTATATACTAATTTGACCCCCCCCCATCTTTATGTGGGCTTTTCATTTTGTTGATGTTTGCTGCCAAGAAACTTTTAGTTTGATGTAGCCCTACTTGTCTATTTTTGCTTTGGTGTGTGTGTGTGTGTGTGTGTGTGTGTTTTGTTGCCTATGCTTTTGTTTTCATGTCCAAGAAATTATTACCAGACCCAAAGTGAGGAAGTTTTTTTCTTCCAAAAGTATGATAATTTTGTGTCTTATGTTAGGTCTTTAATCCATTTGATATTAATTTTTGTGTATGACTTAATTTAATTTAAGTACTTCATTTTTTCCTCAACGTCATTTGTGGAAAAAATTATTTCCCCATCAAGTCTGCTTTAATGAGTCTAGCTCATCAAAGGTATTTTCTATATGTACTATGATTAATTTCTGGGACTTTTTAAAATTCCTTTGATCTATAGGTGATTATCACAGTGTTGATTATATTTTCTTTATAATACATTTTAAATCAGGAAGTGTGAGTCCTCCAACTTTGTTATTTTTTAACTTTTTTGCTTTTGCTATTTGAGATTCTGTGATTGTGATATTCATTATGAATTTAATTCCTTTTTAAATTTTTGTTATTTCTGCAACAAATAGTGTTGGTATTTTAGTAGGAATTACAGTGAATCTGTAGTTCATTTTGAATAGTGTGACTATCTTGCCAAGTGAAGTAATAAATTCATAAACATGAAATGCTCTTGTATTCATTTGTGTCCCCTTTAATTTCTTTTAGTAGCACTTTATAGTTTTCAGTGCACAATTATTCCATCTCCATGGTTAGATGAAACAATTTATTGTTTTTAATGCTATGTTAAATAGAATATTTAATTTTCCCTTTAGATTATTTATTGTAGTTATATGAGACTTTTTGGAATTATTTTAAATCCTACAGCTTTTATTTATTAGTTCTGACAGATTTTTTTAATGGATTCTTTAGTGTTTGTTCTGTAGCAGATATTGTCGTTTGAAAAAACAAAAATGCTTAACTCATTTCTTTCCCATCTGGGTACCTTTTACTTGTTTTCCCTGCCTAACTGCTCTGTCTAGCCTTTCAAGACTATACTGAATAGAAATGGCAAGGGTAGGCATCCTTGCCATATCCCTATCTTAGATAAAAAGTGTTTAGTATTTCACTATTTTGTGTGATGTGACCTATAGGTTTCATATACAGTCTTTATTATGTTGAGGTATTTTCCATCTAATACCAATTTGTTGACTATTTTTATAATGAAAGTGTGTCATATTTTGTGAAATTCTTGTTCTGCAGCAATTAGATGAACATCAGGTGTTTGTTCTTCATTTTGCTTATGTATCTGAAATTTTATAGTTTCTTTTACTCTAAACCCATAAAGCTTATAAAAGTTTTGGTTGTTTTCATGAATGTAGCTTATCAGAAATCTTGTGGGAATAATAGAAATGGATATGTGGGTCTTTCATTTGTAATATGTAATACAGGTGATTACAAACTGTACCCTTTCATTAGTCAGTATCAAAACATGACATTTTTTTAGAATGCGTAGCTAATTCACTCTTCTAGGTGAAACAAATGAAGATTAGTTAGTAGGCCCTTCTATGCTTCTTGATAGCGAGAATGTTCAGGAAGAGTCTGTACTGTTTAATGGTCTAGATATAGCAAAAGGACAAAGGAATAGGTGACTGATTCCCTTTGGAAAGAAAGGGAGTTTATCTTAAAAGACAGAATGAGCCTAAAATCAGACTTTATTGTCTGGGTTTGAGTATATCCATCTTAAGATATTCCTGTTCTTTTAACATGGAATAATTTTTGAAATTGGAAAGAATTAGACTTTCAAAGATTCCAATTTTTCAAGAAATAAAAATAAAAAATGTGAATTAATTTTTAGTTGAAAGTGCTACAGAAAACCTAACACTTCATTAATTTGAACTTAACCTACTTGTCCACTGATTCATGGAACATAGCTGAAGAATAACTTTTCTGCTGCTACCCTATTGCTCAACCTTAATTTACTTTAATTGCATTGGCATGACAGAGTTGCATCCTATGAAGTATGTGCAAGCTTTCACTTTTGATGCTCAATTACCATAAATCACTAGTTTCCCTTTCTGTCCCTTCATATTAAGTAGAATACACATGGAGTTCCACTGATGCTAAGTTCTTCATTCAAAAGTGAAACACTTTATGGGCCCTGCCATCTCTGAACTTTTAAATGTCTTGTTCCTTCACTCTGGGCACTCTACTTCCAGCTATAACATTGCTCCAATGCTTACTTCTTTCATATAGAGCAAAACATCAGCTGTTCTTTCATTATTTTTTCTTACAGTGTCTGTTGTGATCTGTTAGCAATCTTTGTTTAATGTTTTTCTCCCATGCAGCCCCTACTCCCTACTAAAATGTGAGAATCATGAGGGGACAATTTTTTTTTTTTCTTATTCAGCTGCTGCAAATGTATACCTGTAATAGTGCTTAGTGAATATTCCTAAAAGGAAGGGATGGAGCTGAAAGTTTTATTCTTTCAATTTGAAGTTTCAATATAATTTATTCATTTATAAATTTTGGAAAGGCATATTATTTGCCCCAATTGAAAAGACTTTGTCATAATTGTATTTCTTAAAGTACTTTTACAGAGGGTTTCTGTTTTTAAATCCTCATATAGACATACTCATTTCTTCTCACCACTTGGATTAGTCCCCCAGTTCATTTAACTTCATCTCAGTAATTTCTGTAGAGCAATAACTGTTGATGCATACTACAAAATTAGACTATCATTCATATATTATCTTCAGAAGTATTAGTAATGCATTGCACAGAAAATATTGAGTTTCTATCACACAACTCTCGGTATAAAACAGTTTGCAGTTTGTGGCTTAGCATTATTAGGATGTTGTTTGGATTTAACTTATTGACTTTGCAAGTTTTCTACTTGTCTGTGTATAACAAAGCTGTTTTATTTGTAAAGTTTGTTTAAAATTTGACAATTTTCATTGCACTACAATATTTAGAATTCTAAGAACATGTATCATTGATTAAGTCAAAAAACTATTAGAACTAATAGTTTAATAAAAACAAACCACATTTCATCCAATTCTTACAACTTAGTAGCCTCAAAAATATATATTGTAGGTTGCTCTTAAGAAAACAGACCTTGAGGGAGAAGGATTATTTTACAATTTGTCAGTCTAAAAAGTTATTAGATCTGCTTGAGAGACTAAAACACTTGGTATGGGCAGCTACATTAAATTCTAAAATTTTAAAATAATCTCTAAGGAAAAAGTGAATCCTATTAACTTTATGCTATGCATCCACAGATGGCAGCAATTTTTCTACATTAATTAAAGTGTTTGAAAATTTGACATACTATTCATAGCTCAGCATTAATGTAGTGCCTCTTTGAGTCACCTGGGTTTGAAAAACCAGCTTTTTTTGTAAAGAATAGATGAGACTTAAATTGATGACTTATGTGTGGCTTGACTGATTTTTTTCAGGGGGATGTTTCTGGATACAATTCTCCCCTCTCGTGATGATAATGGCATCCGCCCAGCAATTGGTCAGCGAACCCGTTTAAGCAAAGGAGATATTGCACAGGCAAGAAAGCTGTATAGATGTCCAGGTATTGCACCATCCAAACACAGAAGCGTAATGATGCCTGCTTGTGTTCTTCCAGATGAATAAGCCATGACTGACTCAACTGTTTACTTGTCTCTGTTCATGCTGGTAAATGATGTAGTCAGTGCAAAGTAATCAGAAAATCAGTAATCACAAAATGAAGTAGTGTGGAACTTTGCAACTGATATAATTAAAAACAAATTGTGAGAAATCAGATTTCAAGACATAGGTAGTATGTTTTATTGCTTTTAATATATGAATGGAGCAGACACATGGTTGCTTGATAGTTATTGTGAAATAGATGCATAACTTCATAGTCAAATACTGAACTTCCTTGCCAGCATAAGTTAATTATTTTTTAGTTCAACTTCAAAAATAAATCTTTTTTGCAAAACCATCATCATTATTATATGAATTGCAATTTTATTGACTTGAATTTACAACTTTATTGCAAAAAATTAGTTTTAACCTTCTTATCAGTGAGTTACTGTATGTTTTATTGCTGGATGTAACTACTAAAAGGTTAACAGAAGTCCTTAGAAAGTCCCTGAGGGACCATTGGTGCTTTACTGATCTAAGAAAGAAAGAGAGTCTATCCGGGCATGGTGGTGTATGCCTGTAAGTGGCAGCCTAGGAAGTCACGGCCGGGGCCAGGGATCACTGTTCGTGTCCTCCTGGGGCACGTAGCAAGACCTACTGCCAAAAAAATATAACTGGGCATGGTGGCATGCACCTGTAATCCCAGCTACCTGAGAAGCTGAGGCTGGGCATTGCTTGAGTCTATGGTTCCCCGGACAACATGAGCCTGCGGTTCCATGGGCAAAAATAGTGAGACCTAGTCTCAAAAAAAAAAAAAAAAAAAAAGACTGGTTCCAAATTAGGAAAGCTAGTTACCCTATGAACTGTATTTGTGCTCAAAATGCTTTGAAATATTTTATATCAAAACAAAATGTTTAATTTACACAATGTTCCCCAAGTTTTTGTGTGTGGAAACCCTTTACCTAATACTAATGTTCAGAGTTCATTTTGGGGAATATTATTCTAGATACTTAGGGTATGGGTGGTAAAAAACTGTAATAGTTTTGATTGATATCTTAATAATTTTTTCAGAAAATCAGGGATGTTATTGGTAACTTTATCATTACATTAAAATTTTATTTTCATTTTTTTCAGTTGAAGTAATGTAGGTTTAGATAATTGTATAGATTATTTATGTTTAAATTTTACATATGTTGTTAGTAGAAGTTACATTAACTTTACTCTGTACATCTGGTATCAGCACAGGAAGCTTTCTGTATAGCCTATGTACGGTTATGTATTTAAGGCTTTTCATTACTGTAGCCTAACTAAAGCTAATGGGAATACATGATAGGTTTACTGATAACATGAATAGTGTTAAAGAGTCGCAACTACATATAGAAATTTAAGTAGAAGGACTTATGCAAGAATCACCTAGGAAGAGAGTAAGAGCTATAAATTGAGAGCTGATTGTGTCTGGGTTTTCATAAAATAGAGGAGGTTACAAAACAGCACATCACTGGAGTTCATCTTATAGTTTTGTTAGAGCTGATAAGATGTATTTGATTACTTGCTACACTCTATAAGCTTATGTTCAAACATCTATTAGAGCTGCATTTTATAGAACTATTCTGTAGAGTACAAAATTATGACTTTTATTTTCATGATTAGTGAGGCAAATTGAGTCCAAGGACTAATAGATTCTAATAGGCTATAAGTACTATTGCTCTGCATTAATAACATAGAAAATGTACTTTTATCAGGAAGTGAACAGCATTAGAAATGTTTATATTTTCAACTTTTAATCAAGTATTTATTTTTAATTACCTGAAAACAATATAAACTGTTATTTTGAACTTTCTTAATGAAAAATAGCTTGTAGTCCATTATTATAGTTATGTATATGCCAAAAATATAAATTAGATTTGCATGTGCCTCCACTACGTATAGTATAGCCAATGCACACTCATCATGAAAAAGCTATAATACAGAACTGAGCTCTGATTGTAAGGTGATCAAAATGAGGATGCATTTCATTTAGCTTAGTATTTTTTTTTACTGCCATTTATTGTTCTTAGAAACAGTCAAAAATTGTCTCCCTATGCATCATTTATACACAGAGAATGAATATGATCCTTTATAGCACTGGCTCTCTCTCACTATTTATTCCAGGCTATGTGGGCCCAAAATTGCAAAGGAAAGAAGGAAAAGAAAGGGATAACTGACCAACAATGGGACTGACTAGCTTATGGAACACTATTCTGTGTCCTTCCATGACTTCTAAACTTTTCTAGCTTTAAGACATCTGAAAGGATACAGCTGATGTTACTTTCCATGTGTTTGTAATCCCTCACATCCTACATACTGTCAGGTCGAGAATATTCCACATGGAGGTGGAGAATGAATCATCTTTACAACTCTTTGTCTTCCCTTCCCTTGATAATTAGCAGTTTGGCTGTCGAGATCCTCTCTGAGGTATATGAGTTGTAGTATGTCTTCTCTTCATAAATGATTAATTTGTGCTCCTCCTCTCTCTTTTTTTTTTCTTGTGACTCATATTTTTTAAATTCAGTGTCCTTTTTTCTTTTTGCCTTAATCTCAGGTTTTATTTCCCTTTTTATTTCCAAGCTGTGTGGCTTAACTCTCTTCTTGATACAGTCATTGTTCTTTATTTGCATTTACCCTTAATTTAGTATTTCTTTAGTGCTATGACCTTTTTGCTTATTACTACTTAGTACATATGTCAGCTATCAACCTTAATATACTCTCAGTGAACTTTCCTTAAGATGTCAAGTAGAATAATAAAAGTATAAAATTAGAAAATAAATTGATACTTAAAAATAAAGAGCTGTTTGAGGATTAGAATCTTGCTTGTTAAAAGTGCACATCCAAAATACTAACAAAGATAAAAATCAATGGTGCTCAATAACAAATTTTTAAAAACTCAAAAAACACATTAAAGTGCCCATATAGTTACATATAAAGATAGTCTATGTCTGATATATAGTTATACATATATGTGTATAAGTACATATGTATATTTCATATATATGATTCTTGGGGAGAATATAGGTTCAAAGCTCAAGAGTCATTTAGTCATTTCCCCCATTTTTTTCCGTCAGTGTTCCCAGTATCCATGATGGTACTGTACACAAACTGTCCCGTCAGCAAGTAAAAACTCTGGAGGGCATTCTTGCTTTGTTCTCACCAGCCTGCTTCCTACAACTGTCAGCCCTGTTACCTTTTAAGTGTGTCACAGAGTTCTTTATCTCTTGTCTAGATTGCTAAAATGCCTCCTCATGCTTGAAAATGCCCTCTGCTTCCATTCTTCCATCTCTAGTTCACTGCTGCTCAAGTTCCATTTTAATGTGCAGTGTTATTCTGCTTATTGTCAGGATCAAAACTTAATTATCAAGATGTCTCTAGCTCTAGTATTTTCCTGCAGCCTGTCTTTTCACCCCTGCCTCCTTTAGACTCTGACACCAGGTAGGTCTGCTTGTCTCCTGCCTCTTCTTTCAGCAAGAACATACAGAACCACCTCTTGGTTAAATCCTCACTCATCTCTAGGTTTCAGCCCTATGTTATTCTTACTTAAAAGCTCTCTGTTCTCTCCTGTGGTTGTATATGTCATATTCAGTACTCATATTCATGTCTTATTCTTTTAATTGTCTGCTCACCTGTCATTTCCATCACTAAAGTATGAACATCTTTAAGGTTGAAGGGAGACTTTGCCTCATAGGATCATGGCAGATGGTTTACTTATTCCATAATCATATTTTACTGTTAGCTCTTGTGATGTCATTAACTTTATGAAATCTTGGTAAGAGAGAAAAAAAATTATTTACATAGAAGGGAAAAGTCATGTGGAAAATAAGCATATACTTTTATCAAAAATGAAAAGACTGCTATATTTATGGTGTTCATGTATTTAATACAAGTTAAATAGTGGTCTTTCCCAGGAAATGTGGACATCAGTGTTTTTGAAAAATCAAATATGTGTTTCCTTTTTTCCCCTTCTAGCATGTGGTGAAACACTGCAAGAATCCAGTGGCAACCTTTCCTCCCCAGGATTTCCAAATGGCTACCCTTCTTATACACACTGTATCTGGAGAGTTTCTGTAACCCCAGGAGAGAAGGTACTTTATACCATTAAGAGTTCTGTTTCAGTCTTATAGGCAACCATGGTTCATCTTTCAAATATAATTTGCTTTTTATCAAAAAAGACAAACGCTTAGAAGCTCTGAAAATTTATAATAAAATTGGTCAAAATCAGAATCACTTAAAAGATATAAGCTTAAAAGAAATGTCACTTTAAACCATAAAAAATATGGTTGAAATCATACAAGTTATGTTCTTAGACATAGTTAAAGTGAGTTCATGTAAAAGTTTATATAAAAAATGACTAGAAGTCTCTCCACACATTTTAAAATTAAAAAAATGCATCTAAATACCCTGTTCCTGATCACTTTATGTATAGAGAACCATGAATTTGGAGCTGTCCAGGGTGTTAAAATATCCACAAGGAAAACTGAATAGTTCAGTGTTATAAAATCTGCTAAATAACAATATAAAAATGAAAACAAAATGTTTAAAATTTTCCATACATGCTGGTAACATTAGAATTTTATTACATAGAAATATATTCAAAACAGGATCTAAAGAGCTATATCATATAACATAGATTTTAGAGTGACAACTTTCTTCATGTTATTGCATAGTTTTAATGCAATTAAAAATAAATTTCCAATATATTTTTTTTCTTGTTCCAGACTAAATTTTTCTAGAGTTTATTTGTAAAATAAAAGGGTTGGAATAAACAAGGCAAGTTTGAAAAGAATTCATGAAATGTGCTGGATTGCCTTGTAAAACAGTAGAAAAATATTACAAAGCTTAAATAATTAAAATCTTATACTAATATCAAAATAGACTCCTGAAATGATGGAACAAATTAAAAAGGCCAGAACATGCCTGGGGGAATAAAAGATGTTTATCATTTGCTCATTTACACATATCATTCACTCATTTACACAAGTAAATTGACAAAAGATGTTTTTAATAGATAACAGTAAAATGATCTTTACATTTCTTAAATTATTAAATATTTACTTCATACTGTGCATTTTTCTGAAGAAAGTATAATTTTTTTTGTTCTATAAAATATGTCAGCATTAGTTGAGCAATAGAAAATGTAAAATAGCCATTATTGCTATAAAATAAATATCTTTAACAAAAATTTTAGATTAGAAATAATCAAAATGAGAAATATGTAACATAAATGGATAAGAAAACATTGGTATTATGCTTATAAAATAAGTTATATAATTCATAAGTAAATATGACATTAGAAATTATAAATATGGATATACTATATATAAAATCAAATATATTTATATAATATAAATTATAATGAGTAAATATAGATAAGTAATAAGTAAAGCTAATACCAAAGTAGCATATTAGTAAGGAAACAGTATATACTGAAGTTCAGGGCAGTTAGATAATAAATGAAATTATTCCCTCTCTTATGGAAAAAAAATATTATTTGAACCAAAATGTACACTATCACATTGTCAACACTGTCACATTATCACAATTGAATTATAATATCAAAAGATTGTAAAGATGTACAATTCCTGGAAGTAAAAATTAAGCTTTCTGAAAGCTTTCGCATCACATTTTAAAAAATATACCTATGCTCTTGCCCAGAATGTTTTATCTTAGAGCATTATTAGAATAAATGCAAAATCAGTGTTGTATAGTAGCAAAAATTGGGAGCAAGATAGCTTCAAAACCCAAAGAAACTTGATTTGAAAAATATTTTGCTATAATATGTGTTATTTTAAAAGCAGATCAAAATATGAAAAATATTGATCAAAGTAATGCTAATTGGTTTCAAATACGTTTACTTCCTTATTGTCCCTTCTCTTCTAAAATTAGTATATACTATTTTTTGCAGAAAATATACCTTTTTAACAAATAAGATTGTTACTACATGACAGTGTGAATGTACCTAATCCCACAGATCTGTGCATTTAGGTGTTAATATGAGAACTGTTATTATATGTGCAATTTACTACAAGAAAATGTTAGAGCAGATGTAAAAAAAATCAATATTAAAAAAATGTTAGATCAGAAACTAAAAAAAAAGGAAGACTGCCAATTCACATGTATGTCTTCCAAATTTGAGCTTTCCAAAATAGACTTTCCTATATAGTGTAAAGCTGAACTGAATGCTACACAGAACATGTGGTAACAAGATAATAGTCCAGAATTTGCAGCTAAGAACATAGCTGTGTCAGCTGACAGCAACACACACTGTCAATTCTTCTATTTCTTAGAACTTTTTAGCCAAGTTGCTTATGTGTTGATGAAAGTTGATATCTTTTTCTATGAAGCCCCATGAAAGCTATCATTTTTCTGCTTTCCTTTTGCAAAGGTTTCCTTTCAATTGCTCATCTATGCCTCCCACATATGGGGTCAGTTCTCAATCGGATATTTATATTGCCAAAGGCTCTGCTTAAATTTAGCAATTACTGTATTGATCAATCTTTTGTTCCATTGAAAAGAAATCTGTCTTTTGGTGTGGTGTGTGGAAGAAATATTTGCTCTTCAAAATCATTTGGGGATTTTTGGTTTGTTTTCTATTACAAAAATAAGTTATTTTAGATTTGAAAAACTAATTGCATAATGGAAAAATTGTCCAAAATCTTGAGGTCCTAAGGTAAGGGTAACCCCAATAACGTATTAGCCAAACTCTGGAAAATAACCATGCAAAGTGTGAGAAAACTTGTTAGGGGATGGCAGTAAGACATCTCAGGTCTTATTGGGTGATTAACGCATAACCAGAGAGAGAGAAAGTGAACAAATTTTGATATAGACTTTGAGACATGGAAATTGTTCTAAGAAATAAGGATGAGAATGTGGAATTATGAACATCTTGGCTAAAAAAATGTTATTATTGGGGTACTCTGTCTGGGAACAGTAGCAAGAAGTCAAGGATAAGTGGGATGAAGATTCTGTGCTGGAGAAAGTAAAAGAAGAGACAGCAAAGGTGGGTGACGATGAGTGTAATTTCCTTGATGCCCAGGTTTAGACATTGGATTGGATGTGAAGCCATTGATGCTGGTGATGGAAGAGCTTCAAAGAGCACTGACAGTGAGGAAGAAAGGTCTTTGTGCTAGAAGCAGTGCAGAGTATCATCTCTACATTGATTAGATATGGGGGTGGTATGGAAGTTAAAGAAGAGATTTAAAAGAAGTACCTGTGGGTAGTTGGCAATGACAAAAGTTTGAATATCCAGAAGTCTTTATAAATTTAAGCAAAAGAAAAAATATTTCCATAGCATAGTTCATTCACTTGTCACATAATTAACTTCTAATGGAATTAAGTGTTTCCCTGAATCTGAGCTATTTTTGAAATGCCATTTTGCCATCATTATTTTATGTTTACATATACACATACACACACACACACACACACATATATGTAATTGTTGTAAGAGTAGTTTCCAAAGCTCACTCATTCCCTCACAGGAGAATCTTAAGAATGCTTTCAGATTACTTGAGTATTATTACTTTTTATATATTAATCCCCCCAAAAGCCTTCTAACTTAATTCTACCTATTTTACCAGTTCTGGTGACCTTTACTTTATAGTAAGAAAATTGATTTGAACTTAGTTTCAGTAAACTAGCCACCTGAGAAGCTTAAACTTAAATCCAAGATTTCTCACTCTCTCAGTCATAAAGTTTCTTGTTATAGGAAAACATGCAATTTTTTCTCTTTTAGCATGTTACAATTGAAAACTAAGCAAAACCTTAGTAGTCAATTATTCTAGGAGTTGGCAAACTTTTCTGGAAAGAGCATATAGTTAATATTTTTAACTTATGCAAGCAATAGGGTTGTTTCAAATACTTCATTCTGCCATTATATTGCAAAAGCAGCTATAGACAATATGTGTAAGGGAATGGTTCCAATAAAACTTTACAAAAACTGGCTGCAGGCGGGATTTGGCCCATGAGGTAATCCACAATCTTTTCTCCCTTAGTCTGATGTCTAAAAAGAAAATTCTGTTCTCTAGAGAGTTTATTAGACTTGTCCAAACTTTTGGCTGAAGCCCAGGAATCTATTTTTTCTTATTGCTTTTGATTCTAATACTTCTTTCTAGCAAGCTATTTAATAATATCAGCCTTAATTGACAAAGTTGGTTTCTTCCCCATCCTCAACATTATAAGGTTATTTGGTATTACTTGGTATTATTCAAATTGGTCTTCCTGTGGTGCCAATGGAATTGGTTTAACTACTCCATGATATCGTACAAAAGACACAAAATTCATTGATTTTATTATTATTTGGAGATTTGTACATGCCCCTACCCTTCACTGTTGATCTGCCTTTCTTCAAACATTCTGCAGCAATTTAAAGCATGTTTCTTAAAAGCAAACTCTGCATCAATAATATTATTTTAAATATGTGGAATAGCAACTAAGACTCTTAACAGATCCCAGGAAATCTTTGATTGTTCCTTTTTATCTCCCACAACCCAAGTTCCAAAGGACCTATGATTAATTATAAATTGACAAATGTGTCAATTGTCAATTTACAATTATATTATACCACCAGAAGTAAAATATCAACATTCATGCACTAGGTAGTTTTTATTTTGTTATTCTTTTGAAAAAAGATGCACCATATTTATGTAAAACAGCATAAGAGAAAAAAACCAAATATTTTCCAAGTTCTTTTGATTTGTAACCCTAGAACAGATTCTGCTAGCAACCATGGTCAAAGGCCAGTGTGTTACTTCTACACGAGAACCCTAAGATTTGATTTTAGTAAACCTATCTTTATTACATTTTCTGCTTCTTAAGGCCTCTGTGTTTTGTATTAAAATAGGCCAGTTTTGTTCCTCCACGGTGCTTGGCTTTGTAAATAGAAGATTATAAACAAGATAGGAAACTTTTCTGCTTAGAGTTATCCCCCTCCAACTGTGTGTGTGTGTGTTTCATTACTTTAAATATTAGCTTCATGTTAGCAATCCAACCACATTGTTCCAATTTTCAGTAAAATTTGATGATATACATACTTCCAATTTAGCTGATTTTTTTTCATTGAAGAGGAAGTTGAAACTATTTGCACACCATTGTAAAGCTCCCCTTTAAATTCAAGAGAGAAGCCACAAAATGAGCGTTGGGGTTTACTGTGTGTGTCTGTATCCTAGTTTTGCTCTCGCTACTCTAATATGAGTTCTTACATGAACATATGGAGTTGTAACTTTAGTAGTTGCTATAGGAAGGCTATAAATGCAGAAATGAATTATCAGGCAGTAATATTATTCTCCACTTGTAGCTGACTTAAATATGAATTTTTGTGGCTGACTTTAAATAAATAAAGGAAAAAAGGGCACAAATTATTTACCAGTTGTAGCCTAAGAATAACCTAATGCTGCATTGTTATTTATAAATGAAGGAGAAGATATATTGGGTATTTTAGAAAAATAGTTTAGAAACCAAATCTTAAAAAACAAGTGTTGAGAATCACTGAATAAGGAAAAATGAATCAAACTTTGTCTTTGGATATTTTGAAAATTTTTCTAAACAACTTTAAGAAAACTTGGAGTGACAGAGTTAGGTCAAGTACAAGAAAAATAAAGGAAAAAACAAAACCTGTAAAAGAAGTAGAAAAAAGTGATCATTTTAATTTAAAAAACCCCAAATTTGCCATACCTATTATATTTAAACAGGTATATATTTTCATATCCTTGGTAGATTGCATTTCTTTGTATTCAAAAAATAATATATTTAAACAAATTAGACTAAATGAAAAGTATTAATTTAACAACAGGATCTAAATACTTTTATAAGATACAATTGTCTATAGTAAGAGAAATTCTTTGTTTACTTTTTATCTCAGTGAATGATAATATATGTGTGTAATTATAACCACCTTTGCTATATAATTTCAGTCATCACTATGGTGCTGAAATATAAGATGCCATAAGAAATATTTATATAGTTTTACTGCAGAGCAGTAAGCTAATTAATGACTAATTTATCTTAATCAATGCTTACCGTTCTGTTAAATATTATGCCCAAAGAGAGACACATGGGTAGTGCATTTCTAAAATATTAATTAATGAAATTTTCTCCTTTTCTATTTTGGTGGTTGTTCCTTGAACCTTCTGATAGAGTTATATTTTCACACTGTCACAAAGGGGTCTTCCAAAATTAATTCAAATATTGTTTGATTAAAGTTCAACTCAATTTCTATAATAAACAACATGTTTACCATTAGTCATTGGTATCCTGTAGATTTTAAGCAAAATAGTGTTAGAATGATTTTTTTGACATAAAAATATTTTTCCAGTAAATTTTACTTCATCAGATTGATGCATTTTTCATAGTAATGTTTTTACTTTGGGTATAATTAGGTAAAAGAGAGTTAAATATTTAAAAGTGAAGTTCTTTAACAAATCAGTAAAAAAATTGTCTTTCCTAGAATTGTTCTTGAATTAATCTTAACAAAGCACAGCATTATTTCAAAGCAAAGTGAAGGGTAAAGGATCATGAAATAACTTCAAACTTGAAACCTCTTTGAATATATATTCTTGAATTTAGAGAAGCATAATGACATCTGTCTTTGATTACAGATACACAAATTCAAGTCTTAGCACTGCCTTTAAAATATTGTAATAAAACAATGATATGTCCTTGGAATATGGCATACATTGGTTATTTTTAACGTAATTATAGTTGTGAATGATCATCTTTGAAATTATGCAAAATAAGACATCTTATGGCAAAATCAGAATTTTTCATGGCTTGTCATTAATCTTGAGAAAACTCAAAATAAACTATTTGAATGAGGATTTCTGTTTATTTCACAATTGTTTAAATTAACTACAGAAATTTGGATTGCTAAAATGTTTATTCAGTGATTGATATTTTATCTTATTATTGTTAAACACTAGTGAGAATGAAAAAAATATCTTTTTAAGTGTCAGATAAGAAGAAATATTAGGAGGATATAATATAGAAAAAAGAAAGGATTAACTGAGTCCATTTCACAGTGGTCTGATTCCTTACAGGAAAAAAATCACCATGTATAGTTTACTATCTTTTACTCTGTATGTCCTTTTCATTTTTCAGATAGTTTTAAATTTTACCACCATGGACTTATATAAAAGTAGTTTGTGCTGGTATGACTACATTGAAGTCAGAGATGGATACTGGAGAAAATCACCTCTCCTTGGTAAGAGATTATCTCCTAAGTGACTGTGCATACATTCTGTCCTGTATAAAGATAACTTTTTAATGAAGGTAACATAGGTCATTTTTTATATTATTCAGAAAAATGGAATTCCATTATCTTCAGGAATAACTTACTTCACCCCACTGATCCCCAGGTATCCTCCACCACAGTCCAATTGCCCCTTCTCTTAGAGTTAAAAATATGTTCTGTTATATATTTGTTTTAACATATTTGTGTTACTCTTTCCTCAGTCACAATAATAATACTCACAGATAAGGAGGCTGATTAATTTAAATTTTGAGGTAGTACTTGGATCTGAAATCATCGTTGAGAGTAGCTTGCACATGTTTTATGCTTATAATTACTCCTCAACACTTTCTGTGTTTTTAATTTAAGCATCATTATTTTAATGAGAAAACCAGATAAATTGTGTGTGCTTTGCTTTGTTTTGCTCGGCTAAGGTGGTGGGGTGTGAGCTGTCAGGTCCATATCTGTAGCTGGATTCCTGTGTTGAACATATTAGCCTTTTTTTTTTTTATGACTGAGAAGAGGCATTTGTAGATTTGTCATAAATGTAGCTCAGATTTTAGTGCTTGTGAAAGCTTGCTGCTGCCAGTATTTAACCACAGACCACATTAACTTGCGTGAAGTGCCTCACTGCTGCCCTTAAAGGTGCTTAAAGGTGAGAGGTGTGTGAGTTTTTTGCTTAAAGGTGAGAGGTGTGTGAGTTTGTCAGCATCTGCTCTTTAGTGATTTTTTCTAAGATTATGACTTTATTTTTTAGAAGTAGCTTTGCTAAGTGGTGTTTATGTGTCATATAGTTTTTTTTTCCTCTTTAACATCAAATCTGCTGAATGGACACAATTCCATTAAAAGTGGCAGCAGCCTTAATAAGCCCAAAATCTATGGAAATGTTTAAAGATAAGGAAATAAAAAGAACTGAAATAATTTGATGCATCAGGCTTAGGAAAATAGTGTGTTAAGCATTCAGTTTCTTGGGTTCGGTGAAGTCATTTGTAATTTGTGTATGTGTGTTGTTAAGGAAACATTTCATTAAACTTGTATCGGATAATCAAACAGAAAACTAAAATTCTGAAAAATGATGACATTTAGAGCTTTGGTATGTATAATCCACCTGATTCAGGTGGTTCAGTCTTACCATGAGTGAGAATGAAAAAAATATCTTTTTAAATGTCAGATAAGAGTTGTGTGTGAAAAGTTTTCCCCACCATTTCTTCTGAGACCTTGCTCCTCAAAATTTATCTCTGAGATGCAGCAATCAAAATTTTCTGGAAGGTTTCAGAAATGTGGAGGCTCAGGTACCATGGTATCATTTTGACACACTTTCTATTTTTTTTAAATTGAGCTCTGTACTATATTTTCCCAGCGTAGTTAGTAGTTTTTATAACTTCAGTGATGCTGAATAATCTCTTATGATAAATACTAAAGTAATGTCTTAATAAGAATATATTAAGCATACCTTTGGATTTAGGTACATTGACCACATTAACTGCCTGACATTACCAATTTCTTTTTTTTTATAATTTATTTATATATAAATTCCATATCATTGCAATCTCAGGGATTTACCCCCGCTACCCTACCCTCCCATCTCCCCCTTTTCCCTCCTGCCTATAGTTGTGTGTTTCAGTTTGGTGCTTTGCTTGTTTTGTCATTTCCTCATGGCTTTTGTTTATTTTTTTCACTATATCCCATATATTAGTGAAACCATTTGACTTCTGTCTCTCTTTTTGACTTGCTTCTGCTGGTATGATTTCTTCTAAGTACATCCATGTTGTCATAAAGTCGTCGAATTTGTCATTCTTAATTGAGTAATATTCCATCGTGTATATATACCACATTTTTTTCATCCAGTCATCTATTTTGGGGCACTTAGGTTGCTTCCAAGTCCTTACAATTATAAATAATGCTGTGGTAAACATCCGAGCACAGGTGTCCCTTTGTACCCACATTGAGGTCTCTTTTGGGTAGATCCCCAAGAGAGCAATTGCTGGGTCAAATGGTAGTTCCATTTTTATTAATTTAAGGGTTCTCCATACAGCTTTCCGTAGAGGTTGGACCAGTTTACATTCTCACCAGCAGTGTTAGAGTATTCCTTTTTCTCCACATCCTCGCCAGCACTTGTTGTTGCCTGTTCTTTGGATGTGGGCCATTCTTATTGGAGTAAGGTGGTATCTCTTTGTGGTTTTTATTTGCATCTCCCTTATTGCTAGTGACATTGAGCAATTTTTATGTATCTCTTGGCTATTTGTATTTCCTCTTTGGAGAAGTGTCTTTTTATTTCTCCCCATTTTTTGATAGGGCTTTTTATTTTGCTTTTGTTTAGTTGTGTGAGTTCCTTGTGAATCGTTGTTATTAAACCCTTATCACTATTGTGGAGGGCAAAAGTTTTTTCCCATTTGGCTTGGCTTCTTTTAGTTTTTTCTGTTGTTTCTTTTGCTGTACAGACGCTTTTTAGTTTGATGTAGTCCCATCTGTTTATGCTTTCCTTCATTTGTTTGCCATCTGTAGATGTTTCCAGAAAGGGATTCCTGAATTGTAATTCCCCCAAGTTTTCCTCTATGTATATTATGGTTTCAGGTCTGACCTCTAAGTCTTTTATCCATTTTGAGTTGATTTTTGTACATGGTGTAAGGGTGTTGTCTTGGTCCATTTTTTGTGTGTCTTAGTCCAATTTCCCAGCTCCATTTATTGAAGAGGCTATTCTTGTTCCAAGGTAAGTTTTTCACTCCTTTGTCAAAGATTAGTTGATTATATATGTGTGGTTTTATTTCAAGGCACTCAGTTCTGTTCCATTGGTCTGATTGTCTGTTTTTGTACCAGTACCAAGCTGTTTTAATCATTATGGCTTTGTAGTATAGTTTGAAGTTTGGAATTGTAATACCTTCATTCTCTTTTTTTCTGGTCAGGAGGTTTTTTGATATTCGAGGCCAAATTCCATATGAATTTCATTAATGTTTGTTCTCTTTAAAAAATGTCATTGGGATTCTTATTGGGATTGCATTGAATCTGTTGATTGCCTTTGGTAAGATGGCCGTTTTGATGCTATTTATCCTTCCAATCCATGAACAGGGAATGTCTTTCCATTTCCTTATGTCTTCTTCTATTTCTTTTAGCAGCATTCTAAAATTTTCTTTGTATAGTTCTTTCACATTTTTTGTTAGGTTTATTCCCAGGTATTTTATTTATTTATTTATTTTTTTGGTGCAATGGTAAATGGGATGGTTTTTCGAATTTCTTCTTCTATTTGACTTTTTGCATAATGGAAAGCTACTGACTTCTGTGTGTTGATTTTGTATTCAGCTAATTTACTGAACTGGTTTATTATTTCAAGCAATCTTTCTGTGGATTTTTTGGGGTCATTTCTGTAGAGAATCATGTCATCAGCATATAAAGATAGCTTCAGTTCCTCTTTACCTATTTGTATCCCTTTTATGTCTTTCTCTTGCCTTGTTGCCCTAGCTAGAACTTCCAGTAAAATGTTGAAGAGTAATGGGGAGAGTGGGCATCCTTGCCTGGTTCCAGATCTCAACTGGAATACTTTTAGTTATTCTCCATTTAGGATGATGTTTGCTGTAGGTTTGTCATAGATGGCTTTTATTATGTTGAGGTATGTTCCTTTAATCCCTATTTTTTAAGGGCTTTTATCATAAATGGATGCTGGACTTTGTCAAATGCTTTCTCTGCATCTATTGATATGATCATGTGGTTTTTGTTTTTCTCTTTGTTGATGTGGTGTAGTATGTTAATTGATTTCCGGATGTTGAACCATCCTTGTGCCCCTGGGATAAATCTCACTTGGTCATGGTGAATAATGCTTTTTATGCATCGTTGGATTCGTTTTGCCAGGATTTTGTTTAAAATTTTTGCATCCATGTTCACTAAGGAAATTGGCCTACAATTTTCTTTCTTGGAGCTGTCCTTATTTGGTTTTGGTATGAGTGTGATGTTTGCTTCATAGAATATGTTTGACAGTTTTCCTTCTTTCTCAGTTTTTTGGAAGAGATTTAGTAGTGCGGGCATGATATCATCTTTGAAAGTCTGGTAGAATTCGTTTGTAAAGCCATCCGGTCCTGGCCTCTTGTTTTTAGGTAGAGTTTTGATGACTGCTTCAATTTCACTGCTTGTGATTGGTTTATTTAAATTCTCTATATCTTCCTTGTTTATTTTTAGGGAGTTGTGTCTTTCTAAGAATCTATTCATCTTATCCAGATTGTTGTATTTATTTCCTTATAGTTGTTCATAATAATCTCTTATTATCCTTTGTGTTATTTTTGTGTCTGTTGTAATTTCTCCTCTTTCATTTGTGATTCTGTTTATTTGAATTCTCTCTCTTCTTTCTTTTGGACACACTTTCTATTAAGTCATAGGTACAGTGACATTTAAATACTGTTCTCTGCTGCATGCTCCAAATTTACTTTGCCATCTAGGAAGATTTCATGTTAGATGTTAGCATAAAAATGAGTTGATTGATATTTTTTCATATACTTGAGCCATGTATGACATCACTCCCTTACAAAAGTGGATCCACCAAAAGTGGATCATCTTATATTTCATATGCCCTGTCTTGTTTACATGGTTGTAAATATTGGAGAATAATAGAACAAGGCTACTTAGCCTGCATTTGGGGACATGAAGGCATCAAGAAGGGAGATGTTGAGAATTTACAGGACAGACAAAAAGTGGTGACTTTTTCCTTACTCTGTGAGTAACAGTGCCTTTCTTAGAAAGAGGAAATATTCAATGGTAAGCCTACAACTGCATGAGAGCCCCAACCCAACTACTTTTTTCTAAGTCATAAAAGGGTTAACAGTGATTGCTTCTCTGACTAGGAAAAGGGCAGAAGCTTAAGATGTGGCAAACTCTTCTTGGGGAAGGATAAGAACTTTGGCAAGGACAGAAACATGTCCTCATAGATTTCATGCTCTTAGCTCAAACTATTCCACATGCCAGAGGAAGACATCTTGAGGAGATCAGGTCTGAGAAACTTGGGGTGGTCTGACCTAGGTAAATTCATATGAACTGCATCAGATTTTTATATATACATACAAAATTTGTAGTTCGTGTCATATTAGAATTTAGAATCACATTTAGGAGTCTCCCTTTCTTTCATTTCTTTTAGGTAGATTCTGTGGGGACAACGTGCCTGAAGTTCTTACTTCTACTGATAGCAGAATGTGGATTGAGTTTCGCAGCAGCAGTAATTGGGTAGGAAAAGGCTTTGCAGCCATCTATGAAGGTCAGTCACATGGCATTTTAGAGATTGATCCTCTTAGAGTTCTTAAAGGA
Organism: Uropsilus gracilis; assembly: GCA_004024945.1. Taxonomy (NCBI): domain Eukaryota; kingdom Metazoa; phylum Chordata; class Mammalia; order Eulipotyphla; family Talpidae; genus Uropsilus; species Uropsilus gracilis. The sequence goes on along the minus strand of PVHY01004767.1, from coordinate 8,971 downwards.
AATGCCTTTTTAACCGACGTTCTGGAACTATTGTAACCATGCTTTAATTATGAGCTTTTATGAACCTATATTACAATATTAACAAAGGTTATTTTAGGAAAAACTAATATTAATTTTTATTATTCTTTATCACTAATGTTAAAATATAAGAACAATTTGTTACTGATACCAATGATATAGCCACATTTTATGTACTCAGGGTTATGGAAGGGGAGGCAACAGACCAGGCACAAAAGCACTTAAGGTTCAATTTCTGTCATGATAATATTAAGATATTATGAAGAAATGTTCATTTTTCTTTCTCCTGAAGCTGTGTCTATTGGTGCCTGTGCTCTTGAAACATTGTTAGTGGAAATTGCACAGAAAGTAATTGTGCACATTTCTTGAGTATGCTTTGTTTAACTGAGAGAGTCAGCACTCAAGGAAGAATTTAGTAGATGTTTTCTTCTCTGTTGCTCTAAAACAATAAGCTGGCATTGTGCTTCCTGGCTTGAAAAATAGCTCTTCTGGCTAGATTGTGGGTGGAAGAGACCCTTTTTGTTCTTGCCTCCACTAACTCAAAGTTAGGTAATTTAAAAAATAGATTTCTGCCTTCATTAAACATTTAAGTAATTTAACATTTTGCTATAAGGTGAATTGTATGGCCAGGGAGAGGATTATTTGGATAGAACTGCTGGTGACCATCACATAACATTAGCTTCTGCCACACATCAGGATTCTGGGGAGCTTGACTCCCGATCAGCTGCTTCACATGAGGTCAAAACACCGGAAGAATTGGCTTGGGGAAACACAGAACAGACTCAGAATAAATTTACAAAATCTCAAGAGGTTTTAAATTAAAAAAAAAAGTCCTTTTGGAGTTAAAAATGTGAATGAACTGTGACTAAAATAATCATGAATTCTTTACTACTTATCTTCAGTTTTTAAACTAATCTAAATATTTACAACACTACAGTCAACTTTGAGTTTTATAACCTAGTCTAAATGTACTCATTCAAAGTCTCTGCATGACAATGTTATCTTAGAAGAAAAGGAAAATGAAGTGCAGGTCTGGATTTATTTATTTGTTTATTTTTGCTTTCCTCAGCCATCTGTGGAGGTGAGATACGCAAAAATGAGGGACAGATTCAGTCTCCTAATTATCCCGATGACTACAGACCAATGAAAGAATGTGTGTGGAAAATAACAGTGTCAGAAGACTACTATGTGGGATTGACCTTTCAGGCCTTTGAGGTAAAGTCATTTAGGCAACTTCTCAGAAAGGATCCTCCATAAATGACAGTGGCATTTATGGGAATCCTCATTAAGTAAGCAGAGAACCAGACAATCAGCTTTTTAATCAGGGAAGAAGCAAAAGATTGCCTATAAAATGTAACATCAAGAGCAAAAAGAGTTTTTTTCCCCCTTCTTTTCTTTTCTCTTCTTGCAGACATTTCAAGAAGATTAAAGTAAGTTTACATTATCTTTGCTATTTGAAATAAAATGTTTGAAGTACTGACAATAGGTTTTTTTTTTTTTGACAAATGCACAGACTTGTTTCACAAGACTGCTTGAAGGGTTTATTAAATAATAGAACTTTTATTTCTCTTTCAAATGGAAAGGTTAAAAGGTAGACCATCTTTTTTGTTGTTTTTGTCAGAGAAAAAAATCCATTCTTCACCTTTTAACCATTACACAGAAAATTGTTTATATCAGAAATAGGGGTTTAAGTGTTTTTAGAAACATGAATTCATCAAAAACATTTGTCAGGGAGATGAGCACTACAATAGAGAAATGAGATGAGAGGAGAGTAAACCAAAAATCAGTGAGAATTCTGGAACAAAGTCTGGGCTAAAACCACCAAACTGGCTAATAAGTCAATTTGGTGGAGTGGAGTTAGGAATTAGAAGGTTGGAAGAATCTTTCAGGAACTCCAGAGTATGTTTCAAGAATTAAGAGCTGATGGTGAAGTGGGAAGGAAATCCAGGAAGACTGATAAACAGCAGTTAGGTGTATTTTCTTTGTTAATTAAAAGATTGTCCAAGCAATCAATCAGAAAGCTGTAGGCAAGTGTTTTCACTAGCAGGATCTACCTGCCACTTAGTGCTGTGTGCTGTGATCTTGGTGGTGTTTCTGTCCCCATGGCAAGAATCTCCTGCAAATTGAAGAACTTATTCTTAAGCAAATCTCACATTCCTGCCTTCAAGCTGTGTGATCTAGATTTTCTCTTTATGCTTTCCATGTACCATTAACTTTCCTAGACTTATTTCCTTTTATCATGAAAAAATATCCTTTCTATTATAATCATGTTATGTTTTGCAATCGTGACCAGTTTGCATTTTTGGAAACATTGGTTCTGAGATTATTTGACTTGCATTTGCATATTTTATTCTAGTGGTAAGTAGAACTTCAAAGCAAAATTCATGCACATATGTCATTTACTTTGTCTTCCAAATATACTTTACACATAAGACCTTTCTGTTAACTTTCTGGTCATTTTTCTGTTCCCATAATTTCTCTTGAAATTTATAAAAGCCCCATACCTCAATTTCCCACTATATACCATGTTTTCCATGAAAGCAGGGATGATATTGTATAATGTAAGTTGAGATCATATGGCCACTTTGCTTAAATTATTCCAGTTTTCTGTCACACCTACCATGAGATCAAGATTATATTACCATGGGCCACAGTAATTTGTGATTTGTTCCTAAGCTTGTTCTCACTCTCTCTGTGCCAGCCATTTTTCTTTGGCCCTTTTTCTCTTCTTCAGTAACACTGTCATAACATATGATACTGATGTCCTTCTACTTCAAGATCTGTGCTTTAGTTCCTCCCTACTTGCCACATCATTAAAAAACTATTGACTGTAGTGAAGGGAATCTAGTAGATGGTAATGGTGTTGGTGGTAGAGATACTTAGTGACCACACTGGAGGATTAAAGACCTATATTGTGAAATCACAAGCAAGGATTAAAGTAATGGTATATAATTAATAAAACAAATTTTAAAATTCAATGAAAAAAGTCCTTGTGTGACTACTCTAAAATATTTTCTTACCTGCAATTGTCTATAAACTATCATTCTCTTTTATTTTAGTTTGCTGTATGTGTGATTACCTGAATTCCTGTCATGCTTTTGTAGAAATGGTTATTATCTGTCAATCTCAATAGGATATAATCACAACCTGAGAAATCCAAATTGTGTTGTTTATCCCTACCTCTAGTAGATATATGATCAATATTTGGTCATGGGGGGGTGTGTGAATTTATGAACGGACCTACGTAGATGGGTATATTAGGGCATGGTGGGGTGGATGGAAATTAATATATTTTTTTAAAAATATGTAAGTTAAGGTAAGCTAAGGCAATAAATGTGGATAGATAAGAAGATTTTGGATGATGAGTAACTAAATATAGATTAAAAATCTTGGATTCTAAGAAATTCAGAAGTGGCAAGGAATCTAGAGGTGTCCTAGTATACCATCTAACTGTGATTAGGGGAACTGCACTAATGCCATTAACCTAGTTTCACGCAAGAGAACACTGAACCAGCTTTCAAATCCAGGTAGAGTTGATCTTCATTTGTAGGTTCTATATTACAAAATATCCTCACTGAAATTTATTCATAACCCCAAGTCAATGCTTGCGATGCTTTCTGGGTCATTTATGGGCATGAGCACACATAAAATAAGTATGTATTGATTGGTTGACAAAAATATTTATGATCAGAAGCTCTCAGGAACCTAAACCTGTATTTGCAGAGAAGCAGTAAAGAGTATTCAGTAATGCAGTGTCCTTTGCAACTTTGTGTCAACTTTACCAGGAACATCAAGCATTGACTTGGAGGCAGCTTTTCATTTGTTCTACTGCACATAAAATCGTTTATTTCATTTAGTCAATTATTTGCCTATATTTAGTTTTGTTTCCATGTATATTTTTCAATATTTTCAATATAGAGCCTTATGCATTTTGTATAGGAAGTATATATATTTAGAATGCCTTCACCAATACTTGGTTCACTTTGACAAAACATAGTTTTTAGTCATTGATGCTAATTTGTCATCTTTAAAAAACTCCCTATTTTGGTAATTTTTTCATTTTTTGTATTACTAACTCTCTCCCCTTCAAGATAAAACAGACTAATTAAAAAACAAGTACTGAAATGGGGGGGTGTCTTCAAATAAACAAGTCCATTATTTTGTCAAAATCTACTGTGAAGAATTTACTAGCTGTCATTGCTTATCTTTCTATGAATTTATATCATGACTTTACCTCTCCCAGCACTGCTTATATTTTTATTTAAGTACAGAAATGAAATCTACCTGGACATACTTCCCAGGATCCCAGGATCCCCATTTGGTGGGCTGGCCTCACGGATCACTATCAATCTCTTGTCTCATTTCTTCTTTCCCACGTGCGACTCCTAAAATCTGAACAAGTCTGTTGGTTAATGAATTTCAGGTGTCTCTGAGCAGGAAAGGACAATATTTGGAGGTAATAGAGTACTGATTCTTCTGCAATCATACCCTTTAAGCTTTTATGCTGCTGCTGGTTCATTGTTTCCTAAGGCCATGAGTCTGATTATGAATATAGATCATGTCTGAAACCATTTTGGAGAACCTGTTCTTTACTCAACAGCACTGCTATTTGTACAGCTCTACTGTTTTGTTTGAACACTGCTGGCATGCTGAAATAGGGAAGAGAAAACATTTGGAGGACTGAAAATGTTTATAGTAGCGGATTCAAAGAAATGTCAATAAAGCAGAAAAGAAGTGAATTAAACCCAGAGCTGATGTATGTTTACATTGAACTCTCCACATGCATTAATTTAAGTGGGATTAAGTTTGAGGTACCTGTCAACTTTTCTATACAACCTGATTTGGTGACACTTCCTTTATGAAAACCATTGATGTTTAATAGCCTCTCTCATCATTACTTTGAGCTACAGCATTCCAAACTATGTACAAAAGTTTGTATTGTGCTTCTTAGTGGATTTACTGACTAAAAGCAATCCTTTAATTCCTTTAAATATTTTATGTTAGTTTAAGTATACAAGTTTTTGTAAAACCAAGCCAGAGATTTTAGATAGCATTTTATGCTTGCATTGTGCTATTTTTGGATGTTTAACTGTGTATATTTATTAGTTAATGACTAAATAGAATAATTAAGTAGCTTTTCAGAATTATGGTTTAGCTATAATTCTATTGAAAAGAGTAGTCTGTGTTTAAATAAACTTGCCTCAGGTCTCACAATTCATAATTGGGAGCAGTGTGGTTCAAACCAATTCCATGAACTGGTGTCCACTTGTACCTGAGTCTTGGGGAACAAAAGCAAAACTAAATATTGTCTCCTAGCATTTATTCTGTGACTCCAGGGATATCTTTATCTCTGCATTTGTGTTGCTTAATCCTAAATAAGTCTGTCAGTCAACGTCATGTCTGTTTTAATCACCATTTTTTATAATATCTACTGCCTAGTAGTTCTTATGTGGCCACAGTTGCGTTGGTTTTCAAGAAATATTTATTAAATTTACAATGAATTAGAAAATATTGTGTCATGAAAGAAAAATCAAATTGCATTATTTTTCCTTTATTGTATTATTTATTTTATTTTACAACATTATTATCCCCGGGGTTCTCCCACCACCTTATCACCTTAGTCTTTGTCTTCTGTGCTTCTCCCATCCCAGGTTCCCCCCTCCCTCTCAAATAGCAATATTTTTAAATGCTCAATCACATTAAAATGGACCTAAGCAGATTCATGATTCTAATTTTCACCTGACTGAACATATTATTTTTAAAACATCCTCTTCTGAGCTGTAATTATCTATGATTAATGTTAATTAAATATTAAGTAATAGTAACAAAATAATGTTATAATTATTAAATATGATTATAGTAAAGTTTAAAGTCATGTTCCATGGACTAAGTTTTTCTCCTTTTAATTTAAAATTACTTTTGTTGATAAAATTATTTCTTAGCTGTTACTGGATTTTTACATAATTAAAGTTAATTTTTAATGATAAATGCTATTTCACATTGTGTTTTAGCATCCTTTATATTTCCTTCCACACACAAATGACTTTAATACCGTTCCAAGTATATAGAGTTTGAATTTTATAGTCACTAAGAGTTTAATAGTATATAAAATTGATTGTATTCATTTTATTTTGTAACTGCATTCCTAGAGTCATGAGAGAGGTTTTTTCCTTTCTGCAGTAAAATAGACACAATATAAAATACCACTTTAGTCAGTTTTGAAGTATAAATTTCAGTAATCTTTAAATACATTCAAGTATGTTTTCCAGATCTATTCATCATATTACAAAACTGAAAATCTAGTCAATAACAATCCCCTTTTCTCCTCCTCCCAACCCTTGACTATCACTGCCAGGTTTCTTTCTCTGTGAATTTGACTGCTTACTCTAGGTTCCTCATTTAAGTAAAGTTGTTCATATTTCCCTTTTTGTGATTGGCTTCTTTAACTGAGTGTAAAATCATCAAGGTTTATACATGTTCTAGCCCATGAAAGGATTTCCTTCCTTTCTATGACTGAATACTATTCTGGTATATGTATACATTGCATTTTGTGTATTCATTCACCTGTTGATAGACATTTCAATTGCTTTGCCTTTTTGACTCTCATTTATAAGGCTGCTATAAACATGATGTGTGAGTATCTCTTCAAGTTCCTGTCTTAAGTTTATTGACTATATCCAGAATTGGGATAGCTGGATCAAACATTAACTGGAGAGTTTCATTGAAACTATTAGAGAAATTTTAGGAATTTTCATAGCATTTTACAGATATCTAGGTACTACAGAAGATGATCTTGAAATGCTTTCTTTGAAAATTCGGATTATAAAATAAAGGTATATGTGTGTGAATGGGTCTGAAGTTGGCTTGGCCCCCTACTCCAGTGTGGACTGGTATTTCTTGTGAATACTTACTCAGGTGCACTGATCATGAAACTGCACTGGTTTAGAATGAAACTGCTTTAGAATGAAAGTGGTACCACTCTTGGTTACATTTAATTGAAATTAGTTCTTGCTAAATAGGAATCACTCAACTTTTCCCTGCTGTAACCTGCCAATAGTACCATGAGCTCCCATTTAGTACTGAAATGTAATAGCCATCCCTCTGGCTAATCTTTGTACTTGTTCTTTCTTCTTTATGTTTTTGGATCTACTTCCCATGTCATTTAATGTATTAGTTTTCGAAAAGCTGTTCAGTGGTTACTATCACTTTCATTGTATTCTTTAATGTAAGTATGAGTTCTGTTTACGTTATGATAAACTTGCCACATTCATTGTATGGTTTATGCTCCAATTACCTTAAAGTCTATAATAAATCACCGCCATCATTATCCAAACATATTTATTATATGTGTAATTGTGCATGACACTGCATTCAGGTCTCAGCTCTGTGAACTGTGTCCATGCCTGAATTCAAGAAGAAACTGCTTTTGCTTCCTTTGTTTTTATAAATCAATGACTTTGGTTTTCTTTTTCTCTTACAGCTTAAGGTTACTGGCATAACATCAATGGATTTGACTCACTTTTTAGCCTAAACCATATTGATTTGTATCCATTCTTTATATTAACTGTTGCAATAACTGGTATAGGTGGATGCAAATGATATGGATAGCTCAAATTTTCATTTGTGCTTACCTAAAGTAGATGTAGTTGAAGAAATTAACACCAACAGACCAGATTTATTGTTCTGGGGTTGAAATGGGTTGATACAATTAAAAAGGAAAATATGTTTAAAAGATAATTGAGGGCATTGGTAAGATATCTGGAATTGTTGCAAAAACAATGAATTTTTTTAGTATCATAAATTTATATATTTGAGATACATTTTATTTTTATAAGAAATTTCTAGGAAATGTGGTATGTTACTATATTAGAAGACTGTATTTCTATTACATCACTCCTAATAATAGATGCTTCATATTAAATATGAAAACAATATGTAATTTATGCAGAGATAGTTGGAATTAATCCTGAAACCGATCAATTAAATGCATTTTATATGAGATATTTTTATTCTGTGTATCATATTAACCAGTTAAACCTCCAATTTTTACTAAGTTACACTGGTGAAATTACTATCATATAAATTTCAAATTGGTCTATTGTTAGTTACTAAGAACAGAGCTTTATGTATAAGGAAATGTTCATTCTATTTCTTTTGAAAAACTTGAGGAATACGAAATGTTCATTCCATTTTCTAAAATATATATTGTATTTTCTTCCTTGTTGATAATTAATTTTTAAAGCAAGAATCTCAAAATAGTAATTGAAAAACCCCTTTGAGTTCATTTTTACCTACTGTGACTTCTAATATGAAATAATGTAATTTTGGTGTTATTAATTGTTCTACTACAAAAGACGTATGTGTTAGTCTATCCTCTCCTGCTGTACTTTCAATATGATTTGAATTAGGAGCAGTTTATTCTTTTCTGCTGTAAGCAGATAGCAACTGTAGGTTGGCTTATTGGGCTCTTTGATTTTTTTTTTTATCCTCTGTGGTTTTGTCCCTGGTTCAGTCTTGCTTATTCTTACATTGCTTTTAATGTTCCTTGGACTCATGAACACACTTTGACAAATGGAAAATGTTCTTATTTTTATAAGAACACTGATTTTGAAGGGAATATCTTAAAGACAGAGAAGCAGGCATAGAGGACATAACTATAACCTGTTGACCCTGCCATCTCCAATGACTACTCGTTACTAGCGCTGCTGCTATCTGTCTTCACTACCTCTCTAGTTAAATGGCTGTAGTGTTTTATTTTTATTTTTATTTTTTTTTTCTCTTTAGGTCATTAAAGTTTTTTTTTTAATTTATTTATTTTATATATAAATTTCACAACTTTGTAATCTCAAGGGTTTGCCCCCCCCTCCCTCCCCTCCCTTCCCCCTTTTCCCTCCTGTTCATAGTTGTGCATTTCATTTTGTTGCTTAGCTTGTTTTGATTTTCCTCAAGGCTT
>PVHY01004766.1:0-90286 GCA_004024945.1 Uropsilus gracilis | reverse complement strand
AAAGACAGAGGAGTCAAGAAATATGTAGCCCCCTTAAACAATTGAATTGTTTGACTCATCATCAAACTTGATGGTTGTGAGCAAAGATGAGTATATCAACTTTGTGCATTTTTAAATATAGCTGTTATATCAAATGGACATCTGACATATCTGTCAGACTGTCCCATGAAGATGCTAAATAGAAGTTAGATATGTGATGACCTCCCCTATAGATGGAATATAGGAATAACAAACAGAAGGACAAGAAAAAGTCAAAATAAGGTAACAACAGAACAGGGGCAAGCTGTGAGGACGGATGGAGGGAGAGTCAGGGAAGGGAGGAGCACAAGAAGTTTAAGATGAAGGTTCACAGGTGATAAGGTGGAAAGGAAAGGGAATGCAATGATGTAATATATATGTGTATGTGTATATATATGCATATACACATATATATTTAAAAGCCATTTTTATTCCTCATTTTATTGCTTACATATTTATGTAAATAAATATGCTGTTTACATATTTATATATAGGGCATATATATAAATATATACATGTATATACATATATATATACAAGAGCCATGTATCTAACCTTTTATTAATAATTTTGTTTACATATTCATGTATATGTATATACATATGTATATATACATACACATGTATAAATAGGTATACATGTATATATATGCACACATACATAAATATGTAAACAACAAAATCATTAATGAAAGGAGAAGTTAGATATACGGTTCTTAAATTTAGGACAGAGAAATCTGGTGGATTGGAAATTTTTAAAAATTGGGGACCATCCATTTATAAATTAATTTAAAACTAAGGGTTGAATGAGACCCCTCTGGGACAGGGCATTTCAAACCCTGACATGGTCATTTCAAAATAAAGACATGAAGGAGAAATCAGCAAAGGTAGCCACCGAAGAACAGCTAATGAGATACAAGAAAAGCTCTGATTAGTGGCGTCCAAGAAGCCAGGTGAAGTCAGTTGACCCAGGAGAAGAAAATAAGAATAGGAGTTAGACATGATTTTGAATCTGACTACATATAGTTTAATGGTCTCCTTGATAAAACAGCTATTTTGGAGCAGTGGGAATGAAATGAAAACAAGCTGACAATAACAGCAAAAACTCATGGATGAGGTGACATTATTGGGAAGTTCTTCAAGTATAACGCAGTTATATTTTTCAGAACTAGACTATCTAGCTCTAGTAATTTGCACTAGTAATTTGTTGAGTATAGTTAGCAGGTGAGAGATTCTGGTCCTCTATAGGTAATTCTCTATAGGTAATACTTGAAATCATTTAAAGCAGATAGTTGCTTCACCAAAACCTCTACGTATTTTCTTCTTCACCTTTCACTTCAGTTTTCCCTGATACTTTTATTTATTTATTTTTTACTATTCAAGTGTCACAAACCTTTTGCTGCTGTCTTATGTTTTATGTATCAATAGACATTTAAGAACATCACGTAATTTTCATCTCCATTCAATCACTTCCCATATGAAAGTAAAATATAAAGTTAGTACATTTTACCTTTTTTTTTTTCTGGGATAATAACCTATATTGGTGGAACTTAACCTCCTGGGGGGGTTTGTGTTGAAGTAGGACTCCTTAGATGATGCACGACAGAAGATCTTCACTGTCCGCGAAGAATATAGGAGCAAGTTACTGGAAGCTGAGCGCCTGAGGTTGGAGGAACAGGCTGCAGAGGAAGCAGCCAAGATGGCAGAAACTGAAAAGAAGACAGCAGCTTCTGATGCACATAAAAAAAAGAAATCAAAGAAAAAGTAAGCTGCAGATGCCTGATACTACCTTGCTTCTTCTAAATGGAAATGTAATCTTTACCCCATTTATTCCTTACTTCATATCTAATGATTTGTGTTTGCCCGTAGGTAGATACTGTATTAGTTCAATTGAGAATAAGTTGTCCTATCTGAGGGATAGTTTTTGTATTTTAATGTTAATTTGTTAGTTTTTCTCAGAAAGCTATTGCTTGAAGCCAGTAGAGCTTAAGATGTTCTAGTTTTAATTAAAAAATGCTTAAAATATTTAGAATGAAATAAAACAAATGTTTCTCACTCTAAATTGCTGCTCTTTAAGTTATGACTAAAATAATCCAATTGGATTGTTGAGAAAAACTCAATATTATGAAAAATAGCTATTATTTTTAGAGGATATTTGCCTTCAAATTTATAGACTTCAACATTAAAAATTATATATGTTCAGACTCGTGCTTTTTCTTTGTTTAAGCTTAACTTCCTAAACCTCCCTCCTTGGGTGAGAACAATGATAAGTCCATCCAAAGTTTTTGAAAACTGAATCTTTTTTTTTTTTTTTTTTTTTTTTGAGAATAGGCCTTGCTATTTTTGCCTGTGGAAACACAGGCTCAAGTTGCCTGGGGTACCACAGACTCAAGCAATCCCCAGCCTCAGCTTCCCAGGTAGCTGGGATTACAGGCACGTGCCACCACACCCAGCTGTATTTTTGTGGAATTAGGGCTCTCTACGTGCCCCTGACGGGACTTGAACCACGATCTCTGGCTCCTGCTTCCTAGGCTATTGCTTACAGGCATATGCCACCATGACCAGCCCTTGAAAACGGTCTTAAAAGCCAGGCACAGTGGTGCGTGCCTGTAAGCTTCAGCCTATGAAGCGGCTGGGGCTAGGGATCGCGCTTCAAGTCCCGCTCGGGGCAACTTAGCTAGACCTAGTCCCAAAAAATAGCTGGGCATGGTGGTGCACATCTATAATCCCAGCTACCTGGGAAGCTGAGGCTGGGCATTGCTTGAGTCCGTAGTACCACAGGCAACGTGAGCCTGCAGTTCCACAGGCAAAAATAGCGAGACTTAGTCTCAAAAAACAAAACAAAACAAAACAAAAAACCAACTGAATCTTAATCAGGTAACACAGACAGAGAGGGCAGATCAGATCACACGCACATTACTCCTCATGTATGTCAACATTGTATTTTTTGTGAGACTGAAAACTGTTCAAGCCAGTTTTAAAAAATGTAATGAAAGAATTTACTGAAGTACTTAGTGGGAAATCAGCTACTCTGCAAACCATACGTCTAGTTTGTGATTTTCTCAGATGAAAAGTCCAGTAGTAATTTTTACTAGTCAAAACTATTTCATTTCAGTTGGCGACCTTTTTTCATTTATTTAAATTTTTATTATTAAAAATATGATTCTTATATATAAACCAACAGGTATATGACATTTTACTTAAGTATGTGAACACACACATATTTTTCTCCTTTTACTATTTGCTTATAACTTCCCCAAAATAACACATGCCAAGAACCTTATATGCGTGTTTCGATATTTTTCAATTTTCCGTACAAATACAACATCATGACTTGTTTTATAAAATATGTTACTACACATTTCTTTTGTCTTGTATTTTTTCCCACCAGACAATAAAAAATGTATGAGTTCATCATTCTTTTTAATTGCTCTGTAGTATTCAGAGGTACAAATGCTCTGTAATTTATTTAGATATATGCCTTAAATATATACTTTTATATACAAATATATAGTTTTTGTCTGCTATATCACTATAAAACTGTTAAGGATTTATTTATATCAAAAATAGTAAGTTAATACACTGTGGGATTTATAACTATACGTGGAGTAACTTTGTAAAACAATTTGGTAGTTACAGAGGAAACACAGGCAGGAAGTAGAGTGTTGGCGAGGATGGTTTGATGGAGGGAGAGTGAAATGTACACTAGAATGTATGAGTGGGACATCTCTACATATTAATTAGAATGATAATAGTAGTTAGATCTAATATATTAAAATGAGTTGGTTGGACATCTTGCAAATTTTTACCTAATATAATGTTTAAAAATCAATACAACATATATTTGGAAGAGGGTTGCCATAATGATATGCTTTCCAAAGTGGTGAATAATATAAGTAAATTTTGAAAAATAACTTAGTCTACCTGATTGTATGCAGTAGTTGTATTCTTGAAATATTTAGTGAACTTCAAATTGTACAAAATATACTTTCACTTTATTTATCTTATAGAGTTAGATTCCTGAATCATTAAATTGCGTTTAAAAAAAAAATAAATAAATTGCGTTTAGATTATATGAATGATAGACCATTCAAATCATATAGGAGGCAGACTATACCCTTTGTTAAATTCTTTTTTTTTTTTTTTTGAGAGTAGCTATTTTTGCCTGTGGAACTGCAGGCTCTTGTTGCCCAGGGTACCACAGACTCAAGCAATCCCCAGCCTCAGCTTCCCAGGTAGCTGGGATTACAGGTGCATGCCACCACGCCCAGCTATTTTTTTGGAACTAGGTCTGGCTATGTGCCCCACGCGGGACTCGAACCGCGAACCCTAGCCCTGGCCACTTCATAGGCTGAAGATTGCAGTCATGAGCCACCATGCCCGGCTCTTTAAATTCTTTATCTAAATTACGATAATTCTTTGTTGCACATGACTTAAAAAGTGTAGGAAGTCTAACATGATTGGTCTCCAATCACTAAATAGCAGCTGTCCTTTCCAATTATTGTGACAACCAAAAATGCTCCCACATATTTCTTAAATATTCCTTAGCTGTAGCATTGTCCTTACCGAGATCAACATCTCCATGTAGAACAATAAGGCTTACTGAAAAACTGAAGATAGGAATGCCTGTGGATCATCATTGATAAATGACTTCAATTGGAATAAAGAACAATAGAAACAGTTTTCACTGTGTTAACTGGAGTATAGCCATAAAGCATATCACAGTTCTAGTCCTTAAGTCTTTGCCTTTGACAAGGGGTATAGTCTACCATTTAGTTTCTTTCTCTTCAGTGTCTTATCATCTACCTGTTAAAACCCACAATGCAATTCAAAAGTCAGTCTCTCCTTTATTCTGGGGTTATTGTAAGAACAAGAAAATGGTTTTCTTTTCCTGCAGACACAGGCCTCTCTCTGTGTTAATAGTAATAATCCCCAGGGTGCAACTGTGCTGATAATGAAACACCATTAAAAGAGCAATTTAATTCCTCATGGCCTGCAGCACCTCCACTGAGCAATAGGTTTGTGGCTGTCCCAAAATCAAAGTAGCCATTGAAGGTTTTAATATAACAAAAGGCAGCCTTCATATAAAAGAATCAGATAATTGCTGACAACTTCAGGAAACTTTACCTGGCTTCTGAATCAAGTTTTCAAAAGCAAAAACTGAGTTCTGGTATTAGAGACCCCTTTCTAGATAGAGTATTTGCACACATACATATTTCATTATATTCTAAGCTGGCATTTGTTATTTCTGTCTCATTCAAAAGTAACCTTCCCTCAGCTGCCTCTTAGAAAAACTGGACAATAGAGGGAAGAGTCACAGAATAATAGAGTTTGCATCAGCGAAGAAACTATGTGCCCTAGCACCTCAAACCCTAGCATATCTTGGGGCTTCTCCCTGGTCAAATCCCAAGTGGGATTATTTCTAATAGATTCACATATGTTTTAAAACCATCACAAACTGCTACCCAAATTGGCATGAAGAAAGGAGCTTTCTTCAAGCCATTATTGCATTTTTGGATCGCCATTTATAAACATTTTATTCATTTTAATTTATACAAAATAGTTTGCAATCAGGTGTGTTTTCAGGGAACAACTTTATTTACAGACTGAAAGTTTTGCATGTCTCTAGAATTTTCAGCTGAACATCCTTGTTTGTCAGTTTTGGCAAGGACATAGATGGCAGCAGTGTTACACTGTACACTTTATTTTTGAGGTGAAACTATGTAACAAATCACTCTACTTATAAAATAACAACTTAATATAAATAGATAACACATTTAGCTTTAACTTTAAATCTATCTAAGTATTAAAATAAACCATTCTTTATTCATTTTGTTAATTAAAAATATTCACTTATCTGACATGTAAATTCCTTTACCATCTGGTAGATAATTAATTAACACTATTTTCAAATAACATTTTGTTTATCAAATCTTTATCAGAGAATCAGTAATTCAAGATAACATAGGCTGTCTCTCATGTCACTGTAAGTAGCTGGTTTATTTAGATAGATACAAAGAAAACACATTTAAAAAATGGTTTATGTGTGTAGAAACAACTCCAAAGAGCTTACATAGTAAAGCTCTATCAGTTAATATTTAAATGGTTAAGCATTATAAATCATGATTATAGCTCATCAATGAAATTGGACTGCTCTGGTAAACATCTTTTATTTTATAGTGAAAAGAAAATTAATGAATTATTTTTACCAGGAAGATAGTTTAAACTTATGTACATAATCAGAATCATATTATAAACAATGGAATCAATTATTTGACTTTTCTATTGTTTAATAATAGAAAATCCTTGCTGTATATTCTTTTCTCAAGGAACTTGGATATTTTCATGTATTTTCCCCCATGATTTTAGTCAAGCTTTAATTCAGTCAGAGTAGCATGTGCTCAAAGTCTGCAAATTTCAGTTATAATATTTTGCAGTTACATTTGTTAGAGAAAACAACCTTTGGTAAAATATTAAGTTTTTCTAAGCACCATTCATTTCCATAGCAATTCATTTGAAGTCATTAAACTACTGAAAGTAGACTTGAGAATAATTTCTTAGTCAACTCAAATCATAAACTCTTTCCCAGTTTTGATTCATGCAGACTTCTTATATTTACTTATCTTCATTTACTGACATTTAGGTCTCTGACTCCATAAAGACAAAGAAGAAGAAAGCTGGAAAATGCAAAGTTTTCACCTGTGGTTTGAGAATGTGATTTAAAAAAATATGAAGAAGGGAAGTTAAAATTTTTGATGAGATGTTAATATGTCACTAACAGGTTTCAATAAAACCCTAGGTTTTAACCACTCTGAATACTTCAAACTTGGCTGAGAAACTTGTTTTTTCACTTGGGCTGATCAGCTGGTATGTTACATTTAGATAGTTTGCTCTATTTTGCATAAATATTTTCTCTTTTATATAAGGGGTTATATTCACCTTGAGTGCAAGGACTATTTAATAATTATCATATATTAAACATTTAATTACCCACAGGACATTGGGTAGAAGACCTCCCAAATTCAGTCTCAGTGAGTTATAACTAAATAAACACCCCTGTGTACTTGAACTATTAGCGTGACATTCAAGTAAGACTGTATCTACACTTATGATTATTTTTTAAAACTGTCAGACTGGTGTTCAAATGAAAATATTGAAAAATCAGTTTATACAGCTTTAAAAAAGGTTCACATTCTTAAAAGACTGTGATAACAACAGATGAATATAAATTCATATATGAATATATCCTCTGGCTTTTTGTTTGTTTTTGTAGCAACGAAGAAAAAAAGCAGATGCTGAGTAATTATGAGCATTTCAAAGAGACTCTTCATACATTAATATCTACAACTTTACTTGTTCCCAGTATGGATTTTTGCTCAAATCTATGAATTACTCAAATATATCTTCAATGACTCCTTTTAAGTTAATCAGAGCCTGGTTTCTGTTACTTATAACCAAGAAACTATTATTGGTATACTCAAACCTCATTTTAGATTCCACTTCCTGGATTAGTCTATTTGAGGGATTTTGAAATTTAGGAGACACATGCTCATACAAAATTACATATAGAATAGAGCAAAAATTTTTAGTTGGGGACTTAGCATGGATGATAAAACCCCTGAACCATAGACTGTTATATTTCCCTTGGTGAAATTTATAGTCTTTGTCAGATTACAAAAGGGATCACTAATTCATAAAATGATGGCGATTAGCTGTGAAAAATAGAGAAATCCACTTGCAATCTATTTCAAATAGCATAGAAAACAATAAAACAAGATTACCTTCAAATATAGATTCATTTTTCTTTGAAGAATACTTTAATACCAAGTCAGTGTGGTTGTTTACTTCGAAATAATTAAAGCTATTCCTTGTTAGAGTGTATCTCCAGAAGATAATGAAATTCACTTATTTGAAAGTTCTTAATTATAACATAAATTCTTTGATTTAAATATGACCTTTTTAAAATTATTGAGTTGGTTGAACATCTTGTGCATTTTGAACCCTTTCCAATTACATTTTTTAAGACAACTAGGATTGGAGGGGAGGGAAACAGACCAACACCTAAATACAAAATAGTGCATTGTGTCAGAGTTCAGGACTAACAGGAAGTGTGAACACAGAGATTTAGTCAGAAGGTGTTCAACGGAGAAATAAAGATAAACACTCTATAATAAGAACTATTAAGAGGGAAAA
Source organism: Uropsilus gracilis (assembly GCA_004024945.1). Lineage (NCBI taxonomy): Eukaryota > Metazoa > Chordata > Mammalia > Eulipotyphla > Talpidae > Uropsilus > Uropsilus gracilis. The sequence goes on along the minus strand of PVHY01004766.1, from coordinate 82,076 downwards.
TGAAGGACCCAGGTGAAGATTCCCACTGGCCTTCAGTACCTTCATCCAAATGTTACACTTGGAAATGTTAGCATTTTATTTTCCACCAAATACTTTATTTTCATAGAAGTAGCAAACACATTCAGAAACAATGTCGGGGAAAACAAAGGGTTTCAAGTTAAGGAGAAACACAGAATGGTGATTCAAATACACAGCTTTGTGACTTTCGGTGTTGTAAATCTAGATCATTCATTGAAAAATAGTTCACCTCCCACAACTATCAGAATTCAACATCTCTCAGTGTGCACAGCCATCCTTTTCCACTAGTTAAAGACAAAACGTGAGGAAAGCAGCATGTGATTTATTCTGCAAAGGGAATTCGAGAGATCAATATGCTTAATTCAAATTGGATTTTAGCCCAGACGCTATTTTTGTCAACAGGAAAAAAGTTTAAGCATTTCAACAAAACATGAGAACATCGGTTGATGAGGGATATAGCGCACATTTTCCAGGCTCTAAATTTCTGTAAAATTCTGCGTGAAGGTTCAAGAACTGATTTAAAAAAAAAAAAAAAAAAAAAAAACCTGATTTAAAGAAAAATAAATAAATATGCAGTTCCTTCTGCAATTATAAAATATCTCTTTAATATTCTGACTTTTAGGTTGTTCCTTATTTCTCTACAATAAGCACACTAAAAAAATCTGGAAATGAACCAGGTGTGGTGGTGCACACCTATAATCCAAGTACTGGAAGGCAAGAGGCCTGGGATTGCTTGAGTTCGTGGGTTTGAGACTAGCCTGGGCAGCACAGCAAGACCTAGCCTCTGAATGAATGAATGAATGAATGAATGAATGAATGAATGAATGAATGAATGAATGAATGCATGCATGAATGAATGAATGAATGAACGAAAGAGCAAACAAATGAATAAATAAAGATAAATATCTGGAAATGATGCCACAGATGACGAAAGAACTCTGGAAAGTGTTGAGCAAAAGGTGAACAAGATTTGGACTCCAGATCAGAGATATGGTACAGCAGCAGGACATCTTTCCTCCGCCTCCCAACAGAGGATTGGACTGACCCACTTAGACCCCTAACTTTCTGATCACCAAATGAGCAAAGAAGCTTGCCTAGGCAACTTTGCTCTTCTTCCAGTTAGAATGGGAATCCTTCTCATGACACCAGGTGATCTGACTACCAACAGTGGTGATCAGCTGGGAGCCATGAATGAATAATTAATGGAGCACTTTCTTTTCCTCCCTGGTCTGGAGCTCTCCTCTAGCACTGAGATTCCCAGACTGGCCAGTGGAGTCAATAGGAAATAAGCCAAAGCCAATGTCTGGACGAAGAAATGTCTTTGCCTCCGTAAGCATAAGATCACCCCAGGACGCACACCCTAGAGCTCGAATAGTATTAAAAAGGGAGAAATTACTCCACCCCAAATTAAAACTAATTCTAGCTACCATAATCAAAACAGTTTAGTATTGACACATTCTAGTCACTGGATCAATGGAAAAACCAAAGAATCTAGAAATAGATCCACACAAAAATATTTTGACCAAATGTTGACCACTTAACATGGAAGAAAGTTTTTGAAAAATGCATGAGAGACAAAAACAAAATATAAAAAAAAAGATTTTTAAAACCCTGACTTACACCTCTCATCTCAGCTAAATTTTAATTCAAAATGGATGTTATATTTCACATAAATCTATGAAACCTTTTTAAAGCATAGGATAAAATGTTTGGGATCTTTGATAAAGAATCTTAAGTTTGACATCAAAATCAAAGTCCTTGAAAAGGAAAAAAGGTAAGTGGAGCTTCCTTAAAATTAAAAACTTACTCCATGAACCATGTGAAGAGCACAAAGATTTCAGGCTATCTGCTGAGTGTATAAACCACATATTTGGCAAAGAACTGATATCCAATATAAATAACTCTTAAAACTCAACTGAACAGAGTACAATTAGAAAATGGATGAATTGTATGAAAAGGATAGAGACTTGCAAAAAAAGCACAGGAAAAATTATTTTAACAATTAGAAAACATAAATTAATGCCATGAGAACTATCTACACATCTTTTACCCATTTTACCAGGATGGCATAACAAATTTTGACACCAACACATACTAGTGAGGATAAAGCAAACAAACAAACAAAAAAAAAAACACAAGGTCACTCTGTTAGCACTAATAGGAAACAGTATAGTCACTGTGGAAAATAATTTTAAGAAAACGTTTCCTAAAAATAGTTAAACATGCAGCTATGACATAATCTAGCAAACGAACTCTTGGGCTAACTTATATTTATACAAAAGCTTTCATATAAATATGTGGATAGTAGTTTTATTTATAGCAGCCAAAAGTTTGGAATCAAACCAAAAATTCTTCAATAGATGAATGATGAAATAAAGTCATAGGCATATCCATGGGACAGGATTCAGAAATGAAAAGGGGTGAACTATTGATATATACAATGACTTGGAGAAATCTCTATGAAATTATATTCAGTGAAAAAGGTCATTTCCAAAAGATTGTCTTCTCTATGATTTCATTTTAAAACATTGTTTAAATGGGGAAAAAAATAGAAATTAAGAACAGATTTGTGGTTGCCAGGGTTTGGAGAAGGGAACTGATTTTATCATAGAAGAGCACTAGAAGGAATTGAAAGAAGAACATCTTGATTATAGCCATGGACATACAAATCCCCACAGGTGTTAGCATTGTGCAGAGCTAGATAAACACACACAAGTATAAGCAGTCCTACAAAAATCTGAATTAGAGTGGTCAGTTGTCTCAACATTAATACTCTTGATGGAATATCAGAGTGCAATAGGACATTAATGTTTTTCAGACGTTTGTGGCTTATTCAAAATTGTCATGGCTACTTGCTTTTCTTGCTTTATTTCTATGTATGAACAATGTCAACAAGCACAAGTTTGGTGCTGACCAGTAGTTCCAGTTTCTTTCACAGCAGCATTTTGTGTGTACCCAAATCAGAGCTCAGAGCCTGAGAGGGTGGATGATGCCTGATGGCATGACACAGACCCATCTGAAATGATGAAATTCCCTGAAAGTCTCCAAAGGAGCACTGTCACTACTTGGATTCTCAATCCACATAGTTTCATCCCCCTTCTACTATTTGAAATCTGTATATTAATTCCAGCTTTCAAAAAGAAAGTAAAACTTTTCATTAGTATTTCTTTCCAAGTGACTTTTCCCATCTGTTGTACTTTAATGTGGCTGGAGTTGTGTGTGTTAAAACATAGTGGAGACAAGTCAATTATGAGATAACTTGATGCTACATTTAAAGATCTGTTAAAGTGTGAAATGATTCTGAAGACTCAGATACAGGCTGAGTAACAGAATACTCAGAATAATTCCTAAACTAAGGATGACCCAGGGGAAGAAAGTTTGATGTTGTAAATTGATTTAATTCAATTCCAAGCAAAATTAAAGTTCATTATATACATTTTCATGTACAAAGTAGGGAATAAAAGCAACATTTTCACAATTTTGCATCAGCTCAATATTCTTCCTTTCATTCTATATTTTTCCCCTTTCAATTTTCACTTTCTATTCATGCCCCCCCCCTCAACAATTGCTAGGCAAAAATTGTTTTTATTTCAAAGAAAAGAAAATCTGTGTGTCCAATGATCTCTGAGAACTTCATTCAAAGACCATGCTCACTAAAGAACTTTGTCAATAAAATATTCTATATCCACCTTAGTGTTATTACACTTTCCTTTAAATCTCATTAACTTACCCACCAGGACTTCTGTCTCTGAGGTAGCAGAGGATAGAGGTTTGTATCACATCCCAGGAGTTTCCCAGTTTTCTAACCTAGCCCCAATGACCACTCCCAGAGGAAGTTGAACAGAAACCAGGGGTTTTGTATTAAAATAGTAAATTTTAGGGGATTCTCTCCTTCCCTTAAAAATAGAAAGCAAAATGCAACATGAGACAGAAACAAGAATTAATATGGATGGCAAGTATTTATCTCTTATGTAGATACAAAGCACAGTGCACTTGTATGGTGTTTAAAATTTAAAGAATTACTTTCCCTAAAATTCCAAAACTAGAGCAGCATCTCTTTTAGGCAGTTTAGAAATAGAACTAACTCCTGATCCAGGAGTGGATGGTCAGTTCCCATCAATAGTCATTTAAATTTAAACATTTATTGAAATTTTTTCAGGAAAGAGCACTTACACTGATAAAAGAAAAAAGATTCCAAAAGCTCACAACATCTAAAATAATGTGTTTTCAAAATTAATCCATTTTTATTTAGAAATAAATCTGAACAATACAGATATAAATGAAGTAATAAAATAAATGAAGTAATAAAAGTGGGAGGTCATCTGTTATGTCTGGCAGTAGATTACTTCATTTAATTATCACAACCATTCAGGTAGGCAGGTTAATTATTTTCCCTGGTTTTCAGATTAACAAAAAAAAATGAGGTTAAAGTAGAAGTGAGAGTTCCCCCCCTCCCAAGCTTTATAGTCAACAAGTTATGAAGCTGAGATGACCATTTACATTGACTTGAGAGCTCATAACTAACAGCTAATATGCTACATAAGCCCAGACATAATCACTGTTAGTGTCATTTCAGATCATTCCACATCATTTTTACAAAAGTGAAGTCATAACTTATATAACATTTACCAACTTGCTTTTTCCACTCAACAATCACAAATCTTGCACATCATTGCACATGAATTTCTTTAGTGCAATCATGACTTGCTTTTTTAGTAAAATTCTATTTACTTACCATTGACTTATAATACTATGTAAATTTCAGGAGAATAGCTTCACATCTCAGTGTCTCAGTCTGTACATATCTCTCCCTGAACCATTCATGCCATTTACCATTATGAGTCTTCTGTGAACAATGTGATTTTTCTTACTGGTTACTTATAAGACATGATCTTTGTCCATATTTAGCCATTTTATTCCCATGTATTTATTTGTGTTTATCCTCATCAGCATTCAGTATGTGGTTTCAATTGAAGAAATAACTTTGGTTCCAGAAAACTGTCAGTTAATACCTATTTCTTTGTAATAGTGTTTATGAAGAGCCCAAAATAGTGTTTCTGAAGTATTTGCTCTAATATTTGCTCTTGAATTTGGGATTAGATGTTGGTATTACTTTTTCTTTTTCACCATGATTTTAATATCTATTTCATACATTAGATTTTTTTTTTGCCTTGCTATGCCAATAGCACTTCACAATGTCACCTTTCAAGACTTGTTGAAGGTTACCTTCTATTGGAGGCAATTTTTTAACAATTTTCCTCCTCCAAAACCTACAATTTGTTATTTTTATAACCACTTATTACTAGTATATCTATTTTTTCTATCTAGTTATACAGTTTGTTATTCTTGCTTATGATTTTATGTTCTTTTGGAATCTGTCATTTGACCCAATGTTTATTCTAGAATTATTTGCTAAGCTTCTCTGTGTTTTGGTTTCCTCATTTGTAACATGAAGATAATATTCCTGCTTCATAGTCTTATTGTGTCATCAAATGATATAATCTATCAATGTGTAGATCATAAGTACAACTGTTATATTTTTGTATCAAAAATAAATTGCTAAGTTCCTGTACTGATTTTGTTGGATATTTTCTTAACAATACTTTTCCTAGCATACATTTGAACTTGACTTTGCAAGCTTGACATGAATAAAACTTTGGCCTTTTCCAGGACCTATCAAACATTCTACAGTTTTCTTCCAAGTGGCCCCAGATCTGACACTGTCATTTAGTGTTTTTACCCAGTAGTTAAATCAGAGATATTGAAGGTCTGTGTGAAGAGCTGGCAGGTGGCTTGATCCAAGTACTGGCTGTACACTATATTCTTCCTCCCACCATGCCACTTAACACAAGTGAGAGCCTTTGCAGCAAGCAGGCTCATTTCACCCTGGGAGGGAAAATACCTCCCATCTCTGTAACCACTAGTGGGTGTGCTTGGTATCAATCATCCTTCAGAAGTCAAATGCTAGTTTTCAACCAATAAAGTCACAGATTCAGCTCTAGTTTTCATTATGCATTTCTGGTTTTTTTCCCTAAAAGTATTAATTTTTTTTCTTCTCACTTAAAAAACATTTTGTGTGTTATATCTAATTACTTGTTTCTAGGGAGGGGATGGTAGTGGAAATGTGAAAGGTAGAGTGGAATCTGCTTAATGCAATTAGAAAGTAAATGTTAAACACCATCTTAAGGAGCAAATCTCCAAAAGCATATGACTAAGGACTTCCCACTGTGCCAGAAACAAATTCACACTAGGCAAAAAGATATTTCATTATGTGAAGCTAAAGTCCCATCATCTCATATAATGAGGTTCTCCTAACACTGTTAGAGGCAAGCATGCATGTTCTAGTTTAGGGTAAATGGAGTTTGTTTACCTCCATTAGCCTCTATGACCAGCACCTGTGGTATTGCGACCTCTCCAAAATTTTACACCTGGGCCCAATGGGTGTGCAAATGTGTGAGTGGGCTCACCTGGACCTGGAAGGAAAGGCTAAAAAGGGTGGCATCATCCCAGGGTGAGAATGATGGGGGAAGATACAAGAGAACACTAGAGAGAATAGAGAAGAGCCCAGAGAAAGAGTGTGACTATTCCTGGGAGACTGGGGGGCTCACCTGCCTTCCAGCACTCCTAGTGCTGGCCCTGGCCCTGGCCCTACCATGACTGGTATATTTGTATAACTGCTATAATCAATAAAGAACCTGCCCAGATTGGGATGCCTACACTATAACTGGTGTCACGAACAGGATGGTTGAACTACGTGTGGAAACTCATTTTCTTTCCTTGTTATTTTCCCCTTTCAACCTTTCTTAAAGCTTGATTACCTGAGATGGACAGCTAACATGATAGCTTCAGATTGATTATTGAACCTTCACTTTGTAAACAAAATGACGAAGAATTTGCATAATGTTCTACAGTCAATTTGGTAGATTAAATACTCATACACTGCACATTTTATCCCCTATGTGTAGTTGAATTTTGGAAGCACAATTAACCTTTCTTTATCCTTCCTGGGAACCCTTAAAACAATTTAAGAAAAGAAACAAGGGTCAAATGATAGTTGTTTGTTAGAGGAAGACTGACTTGGAAAGCATGGATTGGTTTCTATTCACATTCAGATGACCTAAAATATTGAAATCCACTTGACCATCCAATGCTAATGTTCTGTCCTTCCTTCCCAATACCCACAAAGCAGATTACCCTAATGACCATGCCACTGGATGCTTGAGGTACACTGTGATCCTAGTACACTATATCTAAAGATGGAGTCCAACCTTAGATAACTTATGAACTCCATTCCATCTCTCAAACTCAACTATCAGCTCACCCCATCCTCCCAAGGGGAGGAAGTATAAGGGGAGCAGAGGTTGAGTTTCCTCAGAAGCTGATCCTGAGACAAAATGTGAAGACACAAATTTAAGTGGGAAAATGTCTCCAGGATGCATTGCTGTTGGGATGGATGAGACCTAGAAAGGAAGGATGCCAATAGAGCACATCAATGATTAAATGACTACTGTGGACAAGAGAGTACCACCCTGATGTACACCTGAGTTACTGTGTAGAGAGCATCTTAAAATGTCCCCTCCCTCCCCCCCCCCCAACTGGGAGAGGCAGTTGAAGGAACATATCCATCAACTTTTTCCATCACTGGAGATCTGCTCATTTTGGTGACAGATAACTCCCCAATAGTTCTGGTGTACCTCACCCAGGACAGCATGTTCCTCTGGCTAGTGCAAGCCCACAAATGGAGACTCCCAATTATTTATGGAAAGAAGCAGCACTGCCAAGAGGAATGGATGCATTGAGGGGATGTGGGTGAGAAACCCCCTCTGGTACTTACCAAAAGGTTCAGTTCCTATTTTGGGGGCCCAGTTAGTGCAAGAAGATCTTAAATATGACTCCTTTTATATTTCACGATTTCTGTATGTCAGGAATTTGGAAGCAACTGAGCTGGGTGACTCAAGCTGAGGCTGTCTCATGGAGTTGCTGTCAAGATGTCATTAGAGTCTGAGGTCAATGGAGGGATGCAGGCTCCATTTCCAAGGCAGTTCACTCACAAAGCTATTGGAAGGGGGCATTGGTTCCTTGCTTCCTGGATCTTCCCAAAGGATGGGTGTCTTTACTATAAGGACTTTTGGTGTCCTCCAGAGCTAGTAATCCAAGAGAGAAAAAGAAAGCAAGAGGAAACTTGCAATGCCTTTTGATGAGCTGCTCTTGGACATTTTGTATCATCACTTCTTTTCTCTTCTTTCTGCTAGAAGCGAATCCCTAAGCCCTTCCCACATCCAAGAGTAGGTAGGTTTCACTTCTCAAAGGAAGGCTAATGAGAGAACTTGCAGACATTTTCAAATGACAACAGTTGTCTAGCACATGTGTGTTCTAAAGTGAGGCACTATATTTCACTCCCAACCTTTACAAGAGATGAAGATGGAAATGATCACTGAACATATCTGAGGTTAGCTTCATGTTCCATACATCCTCCCAACATGGGAAAGAGTGACTTGAGATAAAAAAAAGAAGGAAAAGCACCTTTATGAGGACTGTGTAGGACTGCGGTGTGGTCCCAAGAGAGGTGTGGAGCATTGCTAGTCCAGGGAATGAGCTGGGACTCACAGCTGACTTCCTGATGGCAGGTAACCTGACATTTCCCATTTCTGGAGAGGTGACCATCTGGATTTCCAGCTAGAGGACCTCCAAAGACTTGTAGACAAACAGAACATACATTAGTATGATGCATGGAGACATATATCACTAGCACTAGATGACAACTGTACCCACTTTTAATTCTTCACCCTTATCCACCCATTTCCCCAATGCCAACCTCATCAGCTAGCTGGTGAGAGAGCCAATGTGTTCCCATTGTCTCTCAATCCAGGGACAGGAAGAAGCTTCCAGTTGGCCTGAGTGTTCTAGATTATGCTATCATAATAGACTGAAGGTATGCATTTATTCAGTTGGAAAGGGTTTTAATGCCAAATCAAGAACATTTTTAGTATTTATGACCCCCCCGCCCCACCTGCCATGGATGAAAGTCTTTTCTCCTTTGACTTTTAGCTAAATACTTACCTTTTATTTAACAATTCCAGTGCATTGCATGAGTCAGTTGTATTCGATATATTAGCTGGGCAGAGAAAAGATTCCTTAGAGTAACAAGCAGACTATTCTGAAATGACTAAAAAGATATGTTACTTTCCCCATTGAGAGAAATGCTATGTGATTTATTCAAATATGGAGAATCTAAAATTAAGAAAGGAAACAATTGAAATTTTATATGAGAATTGGTCAGCAGCAAACCTGGAGATAAAATCCCTGAGGACCAACCTAACCTTAGCCTGAGACCAACTCTTCTTCTGTGGGTGTCTTAACCACATGGCTTCTTCTGAGCTCCTGCCCCAGAGAAGCTCCATCTGGTGCAAACTGTCACTTCATGAATTTTATGCCATTTGCAATCTCACTGAATTTTAATTCTGTCCTTAATTTTCTGTCACTTCTCCTATAGCTCACACTCACTTGAGAAGTCCATCCATGCCCACGTAACTGCAGAAATACTTTTTAAAAAGGGGTGAAGAAAGGTGTTGCTCCAGTCTCAAGAACTTATCCTGCTGTGACCAAGAGATGGCACTTGCCTAGATTCCCCAGATGTGAAGTGCCAGTCCTGAGTCTCTACAATGGTCTTGTGTGCTGCTTTCCCCCAGTACACGGCAATCACCCCAGAGCACCCCCAGATCCATATGCTCTGTGTGCTCAGCAAGGGTTTCTGCCAAGCCATTTCCCTGAAACACAGCAGGGCTGCCATCCTCTCTCTCTTTTTAGTTGTGAGAATTCAAATTCTTCGAGTCTCCTCAGCTTTTGCTAGCCTGCTATCCTCCCTCCTGACTTTTCAAGGAGGAAAGGAGAATGGTACTAGTCCAGTACCAACAAAGAGCGGTTTGCTTTGGAGCCTTTCCCTGTCCATGAAAGTCACCTGACCCAAGCTCTTAAGTCTTCCTAAAAGATTTTCATCCATAACTTTAGGATTGCTTTATTATCTGACCTACTTCTGGCAACACATTGTATTTGTTATTCACATTCACATTTCATGATCCTAAACAGATAAAGGAGGATATGTTTATTTTTGCCTTTCACGAACCTCATTCATTGATCCACTTACTCACTTGTTCATCAAACATTCCTGAGTACATACGATATAGGGTAGTGACACAGTTGAAAACTGTATGGGTGCCAAAATGCCCTGGTGGGTGGAGTGTGAGAGAAAGACCCATGAGAGAGAAAATGGGAAGCGGGAATAGAGGGCATATGAAAAGGGAGGAACAAGGAGAGAGAGAAGGAAAAAGGAAGGAGAGGAGAATGATGGACTGAGAGAACAGGCCCATGTGGCCTGGCCAGAGGAAACCCCCTAAGGCGTGAGCTGGAGGTGGCAAGAAGCCATGGTGACCAGCAGAAGAGTGACTGGTATGGAGAGTGTGACCTGGAAAGCTGGTACCTGGAGATGGCCAGGGATTTGGAAAGCTGATTTTTGCATTAGCAATTGTGGAAGAAGTTTGAAGCATCTAGAAGAAGTGAAGCAGCGTGGAACACTGAGAGAAAAGAAGCGAAGATCCTGGAGAAAGACCAGACTTTATGGACTGGACTTTTCGAAAGTGCCTGCCTCTGAGGTTTGGAGGGGTAAAGGGTCAAAATCATGGACATGTGTCTTTGGAATTTTTGGTACTGAGAATGGTGACTGGAGTAAGATAACTGGCCACTTGTGGCAGTGAGGATCTTTTGTTTTCTCTGTTGAATTCCCTTGTTAATAAAACCCTGTTGTTGAATTGCATTTGAGTGGCAACTGCGACACGCATGTGAGATAGACCTGTGGTTTGTTGGTTGGTGGTTTCTGGCACTTTTATTCCAATTTCACATACTGTGTATAAATTCATGGCCCGCAATCTGGGAAGATAAAGATGAGGCAGTGGTTCTCAGTCTTGAATGATAATGATAATGATGATGATGATAATGATAGCCACCCAAGAGTCTTACTAAATACAGATATCTTGGCTCCCATTGCCCAGTGATTCTGATTTAATAGTTCTGGGGCAGAACCTTAGCATCTATGATTTTTAAAAACTCTCTGGGTGATGTTCAAGTGCAGCTAGGATTGAGAACCATGAGACAACACAAGCATTAAAAAAAAAAAAAAAGAACTTTGACCAAATGAAAAGGCAAGAAGTCCCTAAAAGAATGAACAAGAGTACTCTGGGGACTCAAGTCCTTCCTTTGGAGCACTGCCAGCCCCTCTACCTCACCTCAGCTCAGGTGAGATATGTGTCACATTTACCACAGGCTGAAGAAAGAGGTGACAGTCTCCTTTTCTCACCTGCACAGTAACAATACTCCCTCTCCCTGGTGAAGTGCCTGGTGGGATGGAGGGTGTTTCGTGGTGTTACAGCTACCCATGGCTATAAACTTCTAAAAGAGATGAGTTAGAGGTCAACCTGAATATCTCTGATCTGTTTATGGCCGGGAGAGGGCAACAGCTTACACTTCAGGAAGATCGTGGCAATTCTATACAAATGAAAGGCAATGGAGAGTGAAGGGGAACAAAGAAGCACAGAAGATCACTACAATTTGAGGTTCTTTCTGTTTCTATGACTTTGTTTCTTTCTATGTTTCTATAACTCTGTTTCATAGAGTTAAAGATCAAAGAATGCCTCTTCATGCTCTCTTAGGCACAGAGCGATCTTGGCTGGCCTGTTCGCTCTGTTCATCCTTCTGGCTTAAGGCAAGAATTGGACCTACAGGAAACAATTACTAGCGATGGAGACTACTGACTGATGCTCCAATAAGATGTTTGGTGCTGCAGCTTCATCGCTCGTCCTTCTCTGCAGAAAATTCCCTTCTGGCGGTGGCACAGGGACCCAACTGTTGCAAAAGCCTGAAAGCCTGGAGCAGAGAGGTCAGCGGAAGCGCATTTTCCCATTTCTCCGGCAGGGGGAGCCTGCGACCGACGCGCGGGCGGGAAGCAGCCCCGAGATGATTACGCAACGGCAGGCGCATGCGTGAACCGGCGCCCGGCCGGCTGCGGCTGACGCAGACCCGAGCCATGGAGAGGAGCTCGGTGGGGTCCCAAGTGGCCGTTTCCCCAGCGGGGAACATGGACTCACAGGGCTCATCGTCCTTCCCGTGAAGCCCTGGAAAGGGCTCAGTGGTTTTTCTGGTCGGCTTGCTGCTGAGTACAGCTGTCAGCTGCCTGTGAAGCGGTGGCACCAGCTCGGTGCTCCCGTCGTTTCCCCAAAGAGGCTGTCCTGGTGTGTTTTGTTTGGGCTTTTTTTCCGGACTAAATAATTACAGTGACTACAGGCCTCCTTTCCTGAACAGCTCCCGTAGGCCTTCACCGAGTTAGGTGCTGGGAGGGCGTAGCGTGTCTCCTCGCTCAGCGCGTCCTGCCCCCCAGCCTGCACCAGGGGGCCTCCCAGCGCCGCTGCCCGGTTAATTGCGACTTGTTTCCAACAAAGGGGCGGGCAGCGGGGAGCCGGGCCGGAATCAGCCCCTTTCCAGACTTGCCCGACCTCTTGGAGAGCTTGAGTATAGAGAATAAGCAGGAAACGAAGTATGTTTTGATTTCTTGTTGTGAAATCAGTTACATCTTGCTGCTGCTTATTTTACCAGTTGAGATTTTTGTTTTTAATTTCCCTGAATTGTTTTTGTGATTTTTTTTTTTTTTTTTTTTTGCATCATGTTCTAAAGAAGGATTCTGGTTAAAAGGGAGAAGAAAGATATGGAGTCTGGTAGGTAGATAGGGCTGTTTTTTATGACCCCTCTCCTCCATATGTCATACAGAAATGAAATTATTTTGAAAAGAAATAAGAATAAAGAAATGGAAAATTAAAAGTCAAAACAAGAGATTACTTATCAGATATTCATGTGACTTGCCTCATTGAAGACATTAATTGTAGAGAACTTGGGAAATAGATTTGGAAAAAAGAGGATCAAATTCATCCACAAACCTATAACCTAGAGGTAATTTTGTTGTCAATTTAATTTACTATATTAACTGAAAACGCTTTTTCCTGATATTACATGTTATGCTACAAATGTTATATATACTGGCTTAAAAATCTATTGTTTTCCTTATTTAACAATGTGATAATTTTTAACATCTGCCTAGTATTCTTTATCATACAAATGTAACATTATTAATCCCATATAAGTGGGCACTAAATCTATTTTACTTTTTTATATTTTATTTGTTTGCTTGTTTGTTTTTGGTGGCACACATCTCTGAAATAATAGTCTTTATATATAGTCAAGAAAAACCAAGAAGAGAAATTAAAGATCAACAGATATTTTTAAGATACTCAGTGTGCATTTGCAAATGCCCTTCCAGAATCATTCCAGAATCATTGTGCCAATTTCTTTTCTCACCAACAATTATAAGCCAACATTGGTATAGTTCCTTTACATATGCTTTGCAAATTTTATAGATTGCAAGCAGTATTTTGCTATTCTGATTTGAGTTCTTGTCCTTTTTCCCTTGAATTTCTCAGATTTCCCTTAAGGACCTTTTTGAAGGGCTTGGACTCTGGTGGGGTCTAAAATTGGGGGGTGGGGGGTACCAGGCAAAGAAATTACAGTGCTAGACACTGGCATGTGAGTCAGTGTGATGTGTCATTGGCATAGACTGGTGTGTGTGTAGGGACTGGGACTCTGTAGGAAAGAAAGTCAAGGATTAGGGACTGTTCATTGTGATTCAGATTGGAACAATTCTTAAATTTGATTACTGAATTTGAATGACTTAAACATCTATCAGAAAGACTAAACAACTATTCTGATGACTTTTGGTGTCAGGGTGGCCTGACATTGGTTAAATTATGGCAATGGAGGACATGACCTTTGGAAATCTTTCTCCACTTTGAGACCCAAACTCTGAAAGTGGTTAGTGCATACAGCTATGAACATGTCCTTGTGTGGTGGGCATCTATATGTGGCTGGATGTGCATGTCTTTGCAGTTGTCATTCCTCCTTATTTTAATTGAGTATGAAAGAGACAGGAGCCTGGCTGGGAGGAGAGAGACAGGAGATAACTCTGTTTAGGGGAAGTAAGTCAGTACTGATCCACAAATTTACTGAAAAACAATTTACCAAATGCCCAACTCACAAAATCTTGAGGATGTTTAGAGGTGTTGATTGCTTCCCTGCCCAGTGATTTTTTTCCCCTGCCCATTTCTCAGTGGTTTGCCATGCTTCTTTTGTTAGACAGGCAGGGGCAAATTCAGAGTCAGTGCAAGGAGATACAGAAGTAAAGGCAGGCATTAAACGAAGACTTAAAAACAAAACCCTCAATGAGTCAGAAGATCAGTCATTCATAAAGTTAGTTTTGGTAAATTGACTTTTACCAAATTAGCCCAAAGCCTTGCTGGAAATACCTCCTTTTTCTTTTTCAGCCCTTCCCCTTCTAACATTGCAACTCACCTAGACCATGAGATCATGCCATTCATTAAGCACAGCCTCCAAAATCACTACTTGCTAGGGAGTGTAACCAGTAAAATGTTAGTTGGCTAATCATTGTATAAAATATTAGAGGACCTTTTGTATTAATATATTCAAAGACCCTAAGATTATGGTGATTTGGAAATAATTCATCCTACCTGTTCCAGACTGCCCTCCATCTTTATCTCTGGTCATAGGACCTTAGGGAACCCCAGTGTTGAACATAGGGCACCCCATTCCTTATTTTGCATGCTCTTTCTTACTGATGTTTTATACGCCTCTGATCAAAAATACTGCTGCCTCCTCTTTCCTCTGTCCTTGGTTGTGTAACAAAGCATTTGATCCATCACTGAAAAGAGGCCTTTGAAAGCTCAGAGATGAACCAGGAGGGCAGAACCCCTCATGGCAATTTGGGCTTTAAAGGAGAGACAAGGGGGTGAGCACACATTTGCGTTGAGATTAGCTTCTGTCATCCTTTGCAAGAATTTTTCTAAAATAAAAGTGTACCTCCCTCTCAGTCATGGTAGATAATGGACTCTAAAGAGGAGAAAGGTGATAGGAGAGTGAGAAGGGGGTATCTGATATAGAAGCTGCCCCTGCCACATGCTGGGTCATAGCAAATATTGGTTAGTTCTTACCATTTGCAGCACACTATTATGGTCTCTATAGGAAAGGCAATGTTCAATGTATTTACCATGTATTAAAATATATTTGTAAAAGCTTATGAGGTGTTTTGTGCAAATAGTAAGTTGCCTGGACATTCATAAGCTTGGCTGGGACACCAGGGATATGTTGACTGAGGTGGCATGAGAAGCCAATGTGTGAGTCAGGTGCTGAAATGGTTAAGGGAGATGCGAGAATGAACTGTAATACACTGTCAAGGGCACATTCATGCACAGCCTGGAATGTAAAAGAGGAGACGTAATTGAATAATGGATGCAGAACACGTTCATCTATCATGTTAGAAATCTAGCAGGTGCCTATTTTAAGTCAATCCTATAGAACTCAAGCTGAGCATTATTTTCTGCAGGGACAAACCAGATTTGCTCTGGACCAAGCATGAAAACATTAAATATGTAGTCTTTTAAAGAATCTTGTTGCTCTATTAATAAATATAGACATAGGAAGAGATTTGCGAATTGAGGCACCTCATAATACAACAAATAGCATAATAACTAATAACAAATAGCACACTGTTTGTCTTGATTTTTCAATCCTTGTTTGACCTAAATAGAAACAAGTTCATGCTTTACAAAGGGCAGCATCACTTCTGACCGATGAACCATTTTATTTTAGACACAACCTACTCTTAGAATTTTATCTACTGCTTTGGGGAAAGACCTTGCCATGTCCCACTCACTGCAGAATAATGCCCATCTGGTGTTTCTATCCATTTCTTGAAATGTAGTGGCTCTTAGAATTAGACCAGAAATATTCCATGTAGAACATTCCTTGTAGAATGTCATCAAGAGTCATGCCAGTGACAACTAGAGAGAGAAAAGCTATTGACCTCACAGGGACAGAATGGACTCCTTTACAGATTGTTGAAGGCTAGTACTGTTTTCTTCCTGCTCTGTTCCTTCCAATGGTAGGAGAGCAAAAAATCTGCTATCCCAAAATATGCATCTGTGGCAAGACTCTTATGTCATTGGAGGGACTCCAAAGAATTAGTGGAAGTTGCTTTTGATATTTATTATAAACTTCTCTTTGAACTCTTCCAGAAAAGTCTAATAGCCTTACCTCTTTTCAACCTAGTCTTTTGTCTTTCCAATAAACACAATAATTGAACTATCCCTTCTTTCTGCAGCCTCCCTTATCTTAGTTATTCAAGATAACATCTAAAGCCATGAGGATTTGGGTGAGTTATCAGAGATTACATGTTACTATTAAACTTGTGTATATTTGTTTTCTTATCAATCTGCCTGACACTTGCTAGATTATTTGCCATCCTAGAACTCAAAAGGGTATAGGATCATTTCCCCTGTACACTGACACAAGATTAATGCTGAGGTCTAGGATGGTGATTACCTTCCGTCTGAGGCAGCAATACTATGGTCCTTTCTAATAGAGACCCTGCAGTTTCTCTCTGGAATCACTAAAATAGCAAAATTGGTTATATTGTATAATTTCAGATACCCACTTCAAACCTCACCGCTTGTATTTGTTGATAGTGGCGACTTTTGAAAGAAGAAACAAAATCTTTCATCATGGTTAGACTAAAGCTAAAAAAAAAAACAACAACACATTAGTAATGTGGACATTGCTTTGCACTAATTCTACAAGGGAAGTATCCGAACCTTGTTTAGGAGTACCTTTCCATGCAGGACAAACAGAAATGCACGCGCTTTTCTTTCAAGTCAGATAATAATACTGCTCATGGTGCCTGTAAGTCCTCCAGCAAGAGTTCTAAGTTATGTTCTAAGTAAGACATATCACCTGATGATAGAATTGTGGCATTATCGAGTGAGACGGGAGCTTAAGGCTTCCTAGTCCAAGCTTCCAGTTGATAGAAATTATATTTTCAATATCTATCAAGTTACTTACTATCATTGTACTTGTCCAGACCTGGGCTGTCTGCAACCTGGAGAGGGGGAGAAACCCACTCTGCTGCTTGACAGTCTCAATTTTAGGCTGCTTTGAGCTAATGTTTACCTTTGTCTGACTTTGGTTGATTGTTTCTCTAGTGACCCAGAAAACAGTCACCTCCCTTTGACATTTGTGCCCGTCCACTGAAAAGCAGCCATAAAATCCAAAAAGTTCTGCAGCAAGTTTCTAGAGTCCCAGATTTGATCCTTATCTCTGCCGAAAATCAAAAACTGTGAAACCTGTGCTTAATTCAATTCGATTATTTCTAAGGATTTAATTTGCTTTTATTTATACTTGATTTCTCCTTTTTTTTTTTTTTAAGATCTGTGTCTATACATTTAAAGTGGAAAAAAATTTAGCAAATTAAAGTATTTTAAATTTTGGAGAGATGGTTTAAATTTTACTTTTTGTTTTAGAAAATTTCAAACACCCATAGGAGTTGATGTCATAAAATAGTGCATGTTCCTGTAGTCAACACCAGCTTTAGAGATAGCATCTATGGTCAACCTCACTTCCCCTTCATTCTCACATACTTTCCTCCCTGGACTTGTTTTGAAGCATATTTTATCAACAAATGATTCAGTTCCTCTAAAATATAAGGAGTGACTTTTGAAAACACCAAATTCTATTATCCCTCCCCAAATACAAAGTAATCCTAATATCTTACACTCACATTTCTCCTACGTGTTCTCTACAGCTGTTATTTTGTCTCTTTCTCTAACTCACAGTTAACTCGTTTGAATCAGGATGTAAATGAAGGTCTACCATTACAATGGATGACTAAATTACTTGACTCTTAAGTTTCCTATCCTTCTCACATTCATTTTTTTCATACAATTTTATATGTTAAAGAAATTAACTTAAATATAATCAATGTGCAATGAATACTTCCGTCAATTTGTGCTCTTTCATTTTGTTATTAGTTTCACTTTCACCAATGCACCTGTGTAGTAATGTTGCAGAAGTTGAATTCCTGAAACAAACAGCAAATGCTCATATAATTTCTAAAATAAAGTCAACACAATGTAGCAACTATCATCTCCACAAGTCTTAGGTCACTTTGCCTTCCCACCAACCCTGAGGGGCATTCAACTGAAGATGTTAGAGGCTGGTGAAAATGTAGAGTAAGTGATGAGACCACTCATAATTCTATGTGTTTTCCTTTTACAGGCTAACCTCACCCAGATCCTTGCACATTTCACAAGGTTTCATCTGTATCTGCAGTCATTAATAAAATTCTTAAACAGGAAAGAATTAGGACACTTGACATTCACCAGGACACTTCCTTCCAGACTGGTATTGGATTGGTCAAGCATTTTGGGAGATGATCTGGATGTTCACACTTATCCATTTTAAGATTACAGGATTGTAACCAATGGCACTGAAAATAAAAATATACTTTTGTCCATGTCTTCCCCTTAAAAAGACAGTGAAGTGTACTGCTAAAGACAGTGACTTCTGAACACAGGTTACTTGAGCTTCTACCTTATCTCCAAGGAATCATCATTTCCATCCCTAAACTCTATCAGGGTGACTTAGAATTCTTTATTAAGGATTTTTCCTGTGATATATCACACTAATATCCTGAATCAGTCTACGATTTCTGGAAGTTTTATCAGGATTTAAATTCAATCCATGTTAGAGACACTAAAATAACCTTAACCATCAAGAATATTTATATATTCTATATTTATCTATATTCTTTATATATTCTATATTTATCCACTATTAGTATATGTTTTATAGTAGGGTGGCAGTATAACAACAAAGAGACAAATGGGTTTCTCATCACAGATAAGTGCTCTCACTCAACCCAGCAGTCACATTAACACCTGCTCTTATGTTTCGTTAATCAGAATAGTCACATGAATATAGGAAACTGTGGCAGTGGTTCATATGCATTTCTTTGGCCCCAAATGAAATAAGAGTCCAGCAAATAAAGAAGAAAAGACAACTAGATGTCACTATCATTTTTCAGACCCTGTAGTGCAGCTACCCCCTTCCAAGTAGGTTCTTTACTGGTTCTAGCAGACAGACAAAAGAGTCTCAGAGCCCAGTTTTACAGGCCTTAATGCGCTCAGGGAACCATGCAAAAGGCTGGAAGGCAAGGATGCAGGCATGTGCAGGATTACTGGGAGGCCAGTGAGTCCCCTTATCCCTCTAGGAATCTTTACACTCTTTCTCTGACCTCCTCTCTCTGATGTTCTCCAATCTGTTTCTCCTTGCACTCTCTCCCATGATGACACCACCCCTTTATTGCCGCCTGCTAGGTCCAGGTGTACCCATTCACACATGCGCACACCCACTGAGCCCTGACGTGTGATCATCGGGAGATCATAGTACCACAGGTGCTGGTCATGGAGGTGAATGGAGGAAAAAGAATGATCAATTCATTTACCCTAGAACCTCTCTCATTGTTTTATCTCACATATCATTCATATTGATATAGGATCACAACAGTGACCTCCAAGAACCGGGGAACTAAGTGTCCCCAAACTGTAGAATCAGAGAAGAAAACATCGTGACCCTAGCATTACAGTAGGTTCTGGAGTTACAGAAATGAGTGAAGTCATTTCTTCACTTGAGGCCATGCTTGAGTCATTTTGGAAAACACTGCCCCTTGCGTATCAGTCAAAATTGATTCTACTTTATGCACTGAACCTTTCATAATCTTGGTCAGAATCTTTGTCATTGTTCTTGCCATTGAACTGCTGCACTGGTGAATCAAATCACCTTAACAAGGTCTTATAAGATTATATCATTAGAATGTTTATAGAATATCACTCATTTTGAGATATTTTATTTTTTAAAATCTCCAATCAGCAATTGTGCCTAGTTTTTCTCTAATAACTAAAAAATCTGGGCATTGTGTTATTCTCTGTATTCTGCTCTCAGTTTAGGATGGATGCTAAGATGACATAGTTTCTTTCTCCCAAAATACTTTACATTTCACTTTGCAACATTCTTTTACCAGTTGCTCAGATTAAGTCCACATGCTAATCCTCTTTTTCTTTTCTTCAACCTTCTGAAAGGTGAGTGTAGTAACAATGTAACTGAAGAATTGTTCAGAAGATCTGTGTTCATCAGAAAGAATCTTTCCGCCAATATTTAAGTAATCACATTTTAAGAGTCAATATTGAACATGATTAGGTCACACAGTCTGCCCAAGCAAAATGGGAAAAACTACCATGTGTATATAGGGTAAAGAAAGTCAACCAAAAGAATATTATGTGATAATGCACTAATAATAGATGGTATAATGAACCAAAAGAGAGCTTGGCAAAACTCCCAGGTATTTTTCATAAAATACTTGCCATGATCTGCTTTGCCTATGAAGAGCAGAATACATTATCCCACATTTACTTGGAGATGGAGAGCCAGGCACAGGTCCAAGGAATTGAATCGTGCTGTGTGGGCCCTGCACTTCTCCCCCGTTAGCATGCATGCATCTGTAGAAAGGAGCTGAAGGCCAGATCATGCTTTGCAGAATGAGTTTCATGTCCTTGAGCTCTTCCCAGTAAATAGGCATGCGGGTGCCTCACAGCTGTGTGAGTCTAGATCCCGGGAAGAGCAGATGAGTTTCTCTTTTCCATTTGAATGGTGTAGTATGAGGACACTGGGCAAACTGTCTGAGAAGGAGTGGTGCATTTCCTGGCTTCATTGTCCAATGATAGATTGACTGGGAATGAGACAGACCCTCAGAGACCCAAGCATGACTCATGGAGCGTATATGGAGAGCTCTCACCGGTGCAAAACGGGAAACCAGTACGTGCTTCTGTGCCCAGATCCTGAACTGTACCATACAGCACTAAACTGCTGAGGGGAAGCCAGCCACCGAGCTCTCTAAAGAACTGCAGCATGTCTATAAATCTTCCAGAGAGAAATGTATGGGTTAAACTAAATGATATCAGACAGGCCATTGAGAGAAGTGTGGCTGGAGTGTGATGAGCTTTCTGGTCTGGACATCAAAAACATGAAACTGCCTGCAGTATACCCAGAGGAAAGATCGATAAGGAATTTGTGCTAAGAGACATTGGTGGTAAGTGCCAAAAATATTGCTAGCAGCTGTTGGCTTGAGGAAAGACAGTACAAGTGAAGAGGGTCTATTCTAGGAGAAGCTCAAAACCTTAGTTGATTTCAGAGTGCTTCTGTCTAGCCATGCAAATTATAAATTCTATATTTCAAGTCCATTTTCATGAGTGGAATTTCATTCACTGCCACACATTCATCTAATCTGTTGAGTGGTTCTAAGTTATGAACAAATATGGTCACAAAAAGTATAAAGATTTGCAGAACAAAGCTTTGAGAAACCTCTTTAATTATCTTATGTATGCAGTTCCTCTGAGAAGTGCTGAACAGAGGCTTCTTATAGCAGTGGAAAATGTGTTCATCTCTCTGGACAGTGCAGAGGCTACTGTACTCATAACTATGGTGTTCAGATTGGAAAAGTCCACTATCAATTCAGTAGGCGAGGTCAGAATAAATGTTCATTATCTGGCCCCAAAGCCAATGGAAAGATCAGGTACACCCTAATAATTTTCATGGAGCCTAAATTGTAAAGCCTAATAAGCAAGGGTGCATATAGTTATAACACATTGGTCAAAACTAACAAACAAAACAACACTTTTTTTTTTTTTTGCATCTCCTCTGTGACTTTATCTTGTATTAATGTCTCTAGGCAATGCTGAATTTTCAGAAGTTACTCAATCACAGTTTTCTGTGACCATTCAGACTGGATCATTCTAAAAGAATGTCCTCTGTGAAGTTCAGGAAGCATCATCATCAAGATGCCTCTTATTGGGTCACAAGAAGACCCAATCTCCATGTCCACTGTTCATGCTACCAGTCATCCTTTCTGTCATTTTGCATGAAAACAGACCTTCTGAAATGCACTGCAAACTGTACAAAAAAAAGTTAGCTGAGTTTATCTGTAGACAATTTCCCTGGAGATTCACAAAGCTTCTTCGATCTTTTTTTTTTTTTCAAGTATTCCCACGCCTACCTATTTCAGCATAGCACCCAGATAACAAGGCTTTCTTCCCCTAAGGGACTTAAACACAGAAGAAGGTGGTACACCAAGAGATTCTACCCTGTTCAACACTCAGCAACACCTCCCATCCCTTTGGTTCCTACAAATTCTTAAATGAAGGTTGGAATGAGTCATGTCTTTGCTATAGTGTTTGTCGTTTTGCTATTGTGTTGTGACCTTGAGCAAATCACTTAATTTTTCTGTAGGCATATGCTAAGGATGTTTGAACTTCTCTGTTTTAATGCATCAGAGTTTTAAACAATTTAGTTTTGCCTCAGAATTTTTTTCACTCCGAATCTTTTACCTAAAGTCAAAAATATGATCTTTTACCATTAGTTTTTCAAGTGTTTCTAAAACTTTACTGTATTATCTAAAATCTTAGTGTAGGATTCTGAACTTTGTCTTATGCAAAAAAACTGAATCCATGATGCTAGTAAAGCATTTGACAAAGTTCAACATCCATTTATGATGAAGGTCCTTGAAATTCTGGTACCTAAACATAATAAATGTACCTTAACATAATAAAAACAGTATGTGACAAAACCACAGCCAATATCATTCTAAGTGGAGAAAAACTGAAAGCCTTCCCTTTGAGAACAAGGCAAAGTCTGCCCACTCACACCATTGCTTTTCAATATAAGACTGGAAGTCATAGCTAGAGTAATAAGGCAAGAGAAGGTCATATGAGAAATCCAAATAAGGACGTAAAATTACCACTGTTTGCAGATGATATGATATTATATGTAGAAAACCCTAAGAGCTCTACAGAAAAACTAATGAAAACAATGAATCAGTTCAGTAAGGCACCTGGTTACCAAATCAATAAACAAAATCAGTCACCTTATATGCAAAAATTAAGTCAGAAAAAGAAGAAATTAAGAAAACCACCCCATTTACAATTGTACCAATAAAAATTAAATACCTGGGAATAAATTCAGTGAAAAATCTATACAAATAAAACTATAAAAAATTGTTAAAAGAAATAGTCAAAGACACAAAGAAATGGAAAATTATTACAATCCCCTGCTCATGGATTGGAAATTGATACTATCAAAATGGCCATCCTGGCAAAAGCAATCTACAGAGTCAATGCAATTCCAATAAATATCTTAATGACATTCTTTAAATCATTAGAACAATTCCTATTGAAATTCATGTGGAATAATAAAAAACTCAAATCCTGAAAGCCCTCCTGACCAAAAAGAGATGGGAGGATTGCACTACTGGACTTTAAATTATACTATAAAGCCACAATGATTAATACAGTGTGATCCTGCAATAAAAACAGACATATGCACCAATGGAACAGAATTGAAAGTCCAGAGATAAAGCTAGCTTGTAGATAACAGAGTAACTAATGTATGACAAAGTGGCAAAAAAACATACCCTGGAACAAGAATATCCTCTTCAGTAATGGTGCTGGGAAACTGAATTGCTACATGCAAAAGAATGACTCTAAACAACCCCTTCACACCATACACAAAAACCAATTCAAAGTGGATGAAAGATCTGAAACCAAAAAATACATAGAAGAAAACATAGGCAAAACACTCTACAATCTATACCACAGTAACATCTTCTAAGACACATCTAAACAAGCGAAGAAAACTAAGGAAAACATAAGCAGCTGGGACTATATCGAAGTTCTGTACAGCAAAAGAGAAAATAACCAAAACAGAGACACATCCAACCTGACAGTGAGTGACATGGCTGAAAAGAGCAGCAGGGCTCCCTCTTTGTGATGCAGTTGGAAAAAGTACTATGCCATTACTGCCCTAGTGTGTGTGTGTGGGGGGGGGTGCAGAGGGGGGGTTCTGACAAAAAGTCTGAGAAGAAACAGGAAGCACAAACAGAAGAGTGGCCCCCAGGAGCTGGGTGGTTGGATTCCAAAGAACCGTCACCCAGGGTGGTCTGATTTTGCAGAATGGTGGGCCAGCAGTGGCTGGGAGCCATGGTGTGGCAGGCATGTAGAGCACCACCTGGAAAAGCCTGAAAGGATAACTGCCTATGTTGGCAGTATTGTAGCCAGATGCTGTGGAGTGGCAGGCCTGGAAAAGAAAGGCACATGATGCAGGAGCAAGAGGCAGTGTGGAAAAGAAAAGGAGAAACAAGAAAAAGCTTGTCTTGTTGGAAAACTGGAAAGCTGGTACCTGGAGTAAGCCAGGAATTTGTTTAAGCTGATTTTGCATCAGTACCTGCAGGACAAGTTTGAAGAATCTTGGAGAAGAGGAGGAACTTGAAAAGCTGAAGAGAGAAGAAGCAAAAGGAAGACTTGGAAAACTTAAAAGACTGGACTTTGTGGGTTTCCTGACTCAGGTTTGGAGGATCAAAAAAGTACCATTTTGAGCATGTGTTTTGGGGACTTTGAACTAAAGTGTGAGTGGGGTAAGATAACTGGCCACTCATGGCATTAAGGACTTTTGCTTTCCCTTGTTAATAAATCTTGTTTAATTTTTTTTTTTTAGACTAAGTCTCACTATTTTTGCCCATAGAACCACAGGTTCACGTTGCCCGGGGTACCACGAACTCAAGCAATCCCCGGCCTCAGCTTCCCAGGTAGCTGGGATTACAGACTGCACCACCACAGCCCAGGTAATCTCGTTTAAATTTCTTTGTGACTCTCTCAACTTGTGTGTGGGTGGGAAGAACCTGGGGTCAAAGACTAAATTTTTAAAATGCCACTATTTTTCTTTAGTTTGTTGGTTTCAGAGGCTTCTTGCCCTATTTCACACAATATCAAAGCAAAGGGAAAAAATTTTTTGCCCTCCACTCAACTGACAAAGTTTGATATCAAAGAAAGCTACAGAAAGCTCACACAAAACAAAACAAAGCAAAAAGCCCAGTTTAAAAAATGGAGAGAAAAGCTGAAAAGACATTACTCCAAAGAAGAAATACAAATGACCAATAAACATATGAAAAAGGTTCAAAATCACTTATAATCAGGGAGATTCAAATCAAAACTACAATGAGATACCATCTCACACCTGTAAGAATGGCCCATATCAAAAAACGGGCAACAAGCTGGCATGGATATGGGAAAAAAAGAACACTTTTACCTTGTTGGTGGGAATGCAAACTGGTCCAGTCACTCAGGAAAGCTGTTTGGAGGACCCTCAAACTACTGAAAATGGAACGACCATCCCATGCAGCAACTCCACTTCTGGGAATCAACCCAAAGGATACAAAAACACTAATTGAAAAGGATACCTGTACTTGTATGTCTATAGCAGCACTATTTACAATAACCAGAATAAAAACAACCCAAATGTCCCAAAACAGATGAGTGAATCAGAAAGTTGTGGTATATGTACACAATGGAATATTCTGCAATAGTAAGAATCATGCTAGCAAAGATAAGCCAGTAAGAAAAAGAGAAATACTGGATGATCTCACCGATATGGGGTTATAGGAATAACAAAAGGACAAGAAAAAGTTAAAACTAACAAAATGAAAGCAAAACTAAAGCATAAAGAGGGGAAGGTTGGGGGAAGGAGCAGTTCACAGGTGAAAGGGTGGTGGGGTATACAGTGGTGTAAAAAAAAAGGTGTGTGTGTGTGTGTGCATATATATATATATATGCGTGTGTGTGTATATATATATATATATATATATAACCAATTTAAAAAGTTAAAAAAAACTGAATCCAACAATTCCTTCTATTATATTCTTTTGGTGATTTCTCAGTCACTCTAGGTTAGAAATTCAGAGGTATTGGTGACCACTTACCTTTTTCTACCTTTTCATTGGAAGATGAGATGACAATATTCAACATGGTCAAGCTGAAGCAGTGTTTCAGAGGAAAATCGGGACCCTTAACAATTTCATATCTGTATTCCAGTGTTGGCAAAGATTCCAGGATTTGGTCATAGAGCCAAATCCCCTCTGAATACACAAGGTCATGTTTAGTTCATTCTTTTCTGTTGTTTGACCCACCCTGTCTTTGCCCATTCCATATGTTGCCACTTTGAATGCCTTCCCTAAAAGACTAAGTGCTCAACAATATTTCCCATCAAATGTGATGTAATGACTGAATTTTTTGTATCAACTTGATTGACACAGAGTTCCCAGATTAAACACTTGCCTGGGTGAGTTTTGATAAGGGTATTTCTGGATGAGCATTTGAATCTTTGAATCAATAGAGTAAGTGAAGAAAATTGCCCTGTCCGATGTTTGTGAGTGATGTCCAATTCTTTGAGGGCCTTGAATTAAAAAAAAGGGCAGAGGAAGGGAAAATTTATGATTATTTACTATAAATGTTAATATAAATTTACTATTATTTCCCTCTGAGAAATATCAGATCATGAAAATTCAACCTCCATAATTTGTTATGGGAGCCAATTGTTCATCACAAAGTGTCTCTCTACCTTTCTCTCTTGCTCTATAAATGTATGTATATACACATCATATCATATTAAATATATATATAACATTCTATCAGTAACCCCTTCCTAATACTAATAATACAAGTGGAATAAGAGAACATAGGCCTAGTTCTTCCCCACTCAATATCTATAAGACCTTGGCAATTCACCTATTTCCTCTGAGTCTTAATTTCCTCATCACTAAAATGGAAATATTAGGTGATCTCAAAACTACTCCCATTTTTGAAATTCTATGACCTGTACATTCTACATTCTCAGGCCTTTAGAATTTCCCAAACCATTTGGAGACACCCCATCACTATGCAGAAATAAATATCAGCACATACATCACCATTAACTTGTCTATGATGTACTTGCAGTTCACATATCCCAAGCACGTTGGGCTTGCTGTCACTTATAACTGAGTGCAGTCATCTCTGGACATAAAAGTTTTACCTTTTGCTCCAAAACCAGCAATGTGAGACCATTGCTCAAACTAGATTTGAGAAGAAAAGTGCCCTTGAAGTCAGTTAAATAAATGTGGATACAAGTTTTAACTCTGAATGAATTCTTTAAGTGCTTCATCTCTTGGTTTATCCCTTTATTCCTTTTCTATCACATTCATATTAGCCTTAAGTGAGTTTACAACACCTTTATTACTTACTTCATAGTATTATTGTGAAGTAGTGAATTCCAAAAGCTACACAAAGATCTACAATTTCTTAGTCACCTAAAATCAGGCAGTAGACTCATAAAATTGCCCCAGACCAGAAACATCTATTCCTCTTAGGTAGATTTTCCACGAAAGGTTAGTAATCCCAATTTTATCCCTATTCACCTTTGTAACTTAACTCATTACCTAATTTAAGACACATTCTCTAGCATCCATACTTGCTCTCATGTATTTAGACATATACATCTACAGCTTTACCTAGCATATATCTGTGCTATGTTCATTTTATCTGATGTCTACACATGTATATACATGTATGCATATATTCACATACAATACATGTATATATACATGTATATGTGTTTATACATGTAAGCATAAGTATGTCAACTAGTACAGAGTAGAAACTGTAGATTAATTTCCCTTTATTATTATAGCAATAATTTTCATCAGCTTCACATCTTTGTTAATGCTATGCGCTCTTTTGGAGTGCCTTTCCCTTTAATGCATAATTATCCAGAAAAAATGCAAACATTTTTGTGCAAAATAGTGAAAGTTCTGAACTTCAGTCTTTACATGATTCTGACAGTAGTTTCCATACCTTCAGTTATTGTGCTGATTTTTACACATCACAGTTTTTAACTGTTCATATGCCCCCTCTCCCCAGGCAGGGGGTTGCCAGACCTTGTCATGTGCATTCTTATGTAGTCCCAAAGTAGTCAAGCTACAACACTGCACAGATAGATTCAATAAATACTCAATACATAATTGATAAAAATTAATGAAACAGACTGATGAACCCATAAATCATTTCTTGACTGTGCAGCTTGCTTGACCATGGCTGCAGTTTGGTTCAGGCAGGACTGAGGAAACTTCTAGACTTGCCTAAGGAAGCAAGTTCTGGGTAAACCTGTGTTGTGTACCTGATGGCATGAAACCCACAGCTCTTTCCATGCAATAGTCCCTCCCCCCCCACTTCTGAGCATGTCTGTTGAACTGAATGTAAAAGTATTTCTACTAGAACTAGACATTTAGTAGCCCCGATGGAAGTAAGAGCGCTTCCTAGAAATTGTGTGTGTGTGTGTGTGTGTGTGTGTGTGTGTGTGTGTGAGGGTAAGCAGTCTATATATAGACCAGCTAGAAAAAGATGATAAATCAAAAAAATATTATTCTCTTCCCCTGATACCCTAATATTGATAAGTGGCACTATTGACTTTTTAGCCCATGCTACATCATCAGATACACTGTCCCATTCAAGCAACACAGTGACTATATCATAGGAATCATTATTATGCCCATTTTACAGAGGAGGCGGCTGTGGTCAGAGAGGGCCAGTAAATCACACAAGGTAATACAGCCCATGTGATGGGATTAACAACTTGTTCTCAATTTGAGCTTTCTACCTGGGCATAAACATTTGAGGAATTTAAAAGAAGACGGGTTCTCTATTGTGGGACTTTGAACTTTGATTTCCAAGATACCTTAAGAAGAAAATATTTTCACAGCCATGGTGCAACCTGCATTCGCCTTAAAAATTTTCTCTATATAAAGAAGGTTGCACGGGTGATAAGGTGGTGCGAGAATATCACGATAAAGAGAGATGTAATATTTATACATGTGTTTGTGTGTGTCTATATATGCAATAAAAATTAATAAAAATGTTTTTCTCCCTCTACCTCGCTTTCCCTCTTACCTCTTGGTGCCACGGACTGGCCAATCGAGAGAGCAGACCGCGGGGAATCAGGGCTTGGCTGGAGCAGGAGAGGCACAGGGTGGGCAATGACAGACAGACACACCACTCAAGAGGCAATGAATCTGCTGCGCTTTATTCGGGATTTTAGTGGGTATATATAGTGTTTAAAATGATTACATCAACATTTTTTGAATACATGAAGTTTGTGTTTTAACAGATTTTATCTTAGGTAAACATTAAACATTTTTAACTAAAACAATGTTTTCAAAAGCATTCCAAGACAATCATCTATTTTAAACCTATGATAGCTAGACTGGTTAATGATCGCTACAATTGTTTTTTGTCTACAAGGTCATCTACTTTATCAGGTCTTATTACCTTAGGTGTGTCACTAAAGGATTTCTTATCCCTTCACCGAAAGTTTACCAGGGTTAATAGGAATTGTTCTCTCAGTTTTACAGAATTATTCTGACTGCAGGGCTCCCTCTGATTGTTTTTAGTTAATCATGCAAGGCATGACCTCAACAACATTTCACCGCTTGGGACCTGAGAGCTACGCCTCAAGCGTCCCCTGAAATGCAGGTCAGCTCCCTACACGTCCCTCCTGCGGGGCAGAGAGCTAGCCCAAGAGAGCTCTGTCTCAAAGGTCCCCCAGATCCAGGTCAGCTCCCACATCTCGGTTTTCTTAGAGAAAAGGAAGGAAAAAAATGAAAATGAAAATAAGCCAGCCTTCACTAGAGGAACTTTCCCAATGCTCAGAAAATCCGGGCACCGAGAGTTTTTGCCAGGGATTTTCTCGGCATGACTCGGGTGTGGGCAGCAGCCAAGGCCAGAGGCCCGAGCTGCAGCGTTGCAGCTCCGGGAGGCTGTGGGCTTACTGAGAGTGTTCTGCTAAACGCTTGCAGTTCAAGACCCTTCCTGCCGGTTTTACCCTCCAAAAATAGGTTCCCAACACACCATAGCAAATCCTTGCACGCAGAAAGGGAAGCCGAGAGGCAGTCTCTGTTCAGCCAGGTGCTGGAAAACCAGAGGAGAAAGGGTTGCTGAGGAGGAGGGTCCGGGCTTCCATATCCTGTAGAGCGAGCCATTTCATCCCCGTGAGATGTGTGTTTCTTACAAAAGGAAATGCAGACAGGCAACTCCTGTCAGGGTGAAGGCCACCCAGATGACACAGAAAACATAGCTTGAGATCCAATCCTCCACAAAGAAGTGTGACCGAGTGACCTTTAAACCCTCACGCTAGGAAAAACTGCTCCCATCTACTTCTGCCACCTAACCCAAGCCTAACAAGCTGCAGGCTAGATGCAGTGTGTCTATTCTCCCAACAGCTCCGGACGATCACTTCTATTGCAATCGATTCTTTTTAACCATCTCCTAACAGCCCCATCTGTTACTCATCCATTACATATGCAGATTTTTGCTCCTTTCACGAATTTTTGAAACATTAGCAACCCTGGGCATTTCCCTGTTAATACCTCTTTCCAGCATTTCTTTTTTCACGAATTTTTGAAACATTAGCAACCCTGGGCATTTCCCTGTTAATACCTCTTTCCAGCATTTTTTTTTCACTACACTCCAGTTCCTAGGAGATACCTTTTTCTCCTAGTAACACAGGCGAGGCACATAATATTGATCTCACTGCAGCACGGAACCCTCCCGAAGTACTGAGAGCCAATGACTTCATACTGCACATACTCATAAAATTGAGGCTAGCCTTGGCCAAGTCAGTGAAGTGTTGTATAAGAGAAGGAACTATAAAAAGAGTGTGTTTCAGATTCTTCTCTCGCTATAATCCAGTCAGGATATATTTTATTGGTGCTCATTACCAAGGTAGAGAGTGGTAAGTGTGGAAACCATGGAAACGTGTAATGGCCAAACTGAGGTTGCTTCGAAACCCTAGTGACTCATGCTGTGGAACACTACACATTATCTATTAAGGTGCCTCTCGGACTTTCGTCAGGAGGGTCTTTTTACAAGCTCATTCTACGTCTGAGGTCAGCCATAAACTCACTAGAAGGGCAATGTGCTAGCTGAAGTAAAAAGCACTCCAAGTCACCAGGCTTTTCCCAGAATTAATGAAAAGAAATGATATCACAAATGGCATATGCTCCTTCATTACTTTTATTCAACTTAATACCTTGAGTTATAAGGAAAATTTAATTATTATTATTACTAGTTATTTTTTAGACTAGGTCTCGCTATTTTTGCCTGTGGAACCACAGGGTCACGTTGCCTGGGGTATCACAGACTCAAGTAATCCCCAGCCTCAGCTTCCCAGGTAGCTGGGATTACAGGCACGCGCCACCACACCCAGCTACTTTTTGGGGACTAGGTCTCCTACACGGCCCCGGCGGGACTCAAACTGATCCCTGGCCCCAGACGTGGATTCCTGGGCTGCCACTTACAGGCATGCACCACCATGCCCAGCTTGGAAAATTTAAATATTCCCAAATATTTAAGACATTTATAGCTCTTTTTCTCTGTCCTTTAAATCCAATATGTGCCTTTACTTTCTAAAACATCAAATAAACAATAAGCATTGTCAATGTGATTATATCCATATGAAGTTAAATTTCAATATTTTAACTGATTAAAATAAGTAGGTGTTTGTGAGGGAAGTTTTTTGAGTTTTCCAAATATTTTTTGAGTTTTCCAAATATTTCCAAGCAAATATTTCCCTTCAATATATAGTAGCAAAAGTAAAATCTACTAATTTAATTAACTAACATGTGATCAAAGCAGCATCAAATAAACAAACAAAAAAAAATCCAGGTAATTTAAATATGAATGCTAATCTAAACTTGTTATTGTTATATTTGTCAGAATAATCATTCACTGTTTTGTAAATAACTGAGTGGAAATTTTCTAAATAAATGATAAAATGCTGATTGACCTTGTATTTAGCTACTAATTCAGATGATGACATCTCAGTGGGGTGTCTAACAAAGTTGGGACTGAAGAACCTTTCCCAGTGCAGGAACCCCAAGGAATATTTCCACCTGCTCTTTTAAGATGTGCTAATATTCTATCATTAACTCATTTGTAAGGTGTGCAATTATTCTAAGATTACAGCAAATTAACAATCAGAAGACTAATTGTTCAAACTATAGTAGTCTTAATGTGCAGTTGAATTGGAATCATCACTTAAATCTACTTGTAAATTTCATTGAAATGAAATAAATTTTTCTTGTTTGCTGTTTTTTTGTTTTCTATTTTAGTAGCATCAATCTTTTAAATGTAGTTGCAAAGAGAATACATGTTCAGAGTGGATAATTTAAACAAGAAAATTTGCTATAAGCTAGCATTGATATAAAGTATTTACATTTTGCTGTTTACTATTTTAATTGTTTATATGTTTCTTTATAAAAATGATCTTTTCTATGTCATGTGTTTTAAAACTTGACTATTGTGAATTTTATCTCTTATCAGCTTTTTCTGTAATATTTCCAATCATGTTAAAATTCTATAGTAAATATATAGTAAAATATATAGTAAAATATTTAATTCTTTACTTTCTCTAAATTATCCCCTTTGTAAATTATGTTGATGTAATATATTTCATTTTGACAGCTCCCTTAATTACTTACCTAGATAAATTATTAAAACTATGAGGTCAAAATATGTGGAAATTTTAAAGACTTGAATATCTAATTCCAAATTGTCTCTTAAAATTTGTTTCAATTTACTTTCTCTCCAACAATATATGAAACTGCTCCATGCCAGATTTCTTGACCAAACCAAGGAATTATCAATCGATTCATATCTATTCACTTACTACATGAACATAGGTGATCAAATTTATTTTCACTGCTATTCAAGTTTGCATTTCTTTATTATTAGCTATCTTTAACATTTTTTTCATATTTTATGATTTTGAAAATCACATTTGAGAAATGTCTGCTCATGCTTTTGTTTTCTAAAATATATAAATGTCTATCTTTACCTTACAGATTTGTAGCATCTTTCCATTTGCTCACACTATCTGACACATTATTCCTAGTTTGTCACTTGTCTTTTAATTTCGTAAGTCATATGCTACTATGATATAAAAATCTTCCTGTAGTTCATCAAATCTCATTTATTTTCCTTTATAAATTCTATCTTCTGTTTTAATCTTCCAAAGGCCGTCCTAACCCTAAGAAATTTATTTGCATTTTTGGGTAGTTCTTTTAAAGGTTTATTTGCATTCAGTTTTAAATCCATTTTAAGTTTGTTTTAGTGTGTATGATAAATTATAGAGTGCTTTCCACCATGTTTTGTGTCATAAGGCAGATAGAACATGATTATTTTCGTGGCACTCTGGAGCAAACAGATGAGGCTGCTCACAAGCCATGTTTAACAATCACCTTAGTCACTGAGGGAATTACATTAGTTCATTTCATAGCTAGCAAATCTTTTGCACTTCTTGGGAAGGCAAGAAAAGACATGGCCTTAAAAAAATTAGCCAAGCAAGCAAGCTATTAAATAATTCATGCTTTCCACCTTTCATTTCAACTGTCCTTTTAAAAGTCTACTGAAAACTTCGACATACAGAACTTTCTACACAAAGATTCTTAACAATCTCAGTGTGAATCCCGACACTTGTGTCATGATGTTTCATGTTATATTGTGTTGTAATAAGTTTACATCTTCGGCAAGGCAAGTTTCACCTTACAGTTTTCTTTCAAAAATGAAATTCTCACAAATTTATCCTTCCAGCTGAATGTCAGGAAATTTCACAAAAATTCAAGTATTTCAAGGGGGTTACATTAAATATAAAAATCACTTAGAGAATATTGACACAGCACAAATGTTTCCCATTTGGAAAGTATATACTCAAGTCATTTGTGTGACTCTCAGTAAAGTTTGGTAGTTTTTCCTATAAGTAGACTCTTCTTTCAAGGTCATTTCTATGGATTTTTAAATTCTTGTTATTTTTTAACGCTATCATTTTTTCATTGTACTTTCTAATGGCTACTATTGGCATAAAAAACTGTAAACATTTAATTTGAATTCAGTCATCAGACCATAAATTTCACCCAAATGCTGTGTCAGGGCACTGAAGATAGAGGACAAGCCTATCTTCTAATCATAGTCTTGGGAACACTCAGCATAAATTCAGAGCACAATTCCACAATACTGAGCAGCTTCTTAGTTCAAAAAATATGTGTGTATAAGACCTCTTCATTGAAAGACTGAATCACAGAATATTTTTATTTGACTTTTAGCATTTGGATATAGAATATTACTAAGAAACATTCATAAAGAGCAAAAGTATAAACGTTTGAAATATTCAGTGAAGTTACTTTAGAATTTACAGCCATTTAGATTTTTTTTTAAAATTCCCACTATTTGTTAAATTGCCCCTAATTATTTCTATGTTCAGTAATTTCACCAAAGGAGTTAGTGATCCAATAGCAATAGTAGTCAAACATATAACACAAACTATGCACGTATTAATATAAAGATATAATATATAATGTAGCAACCACTGCGGAGTGGGTAACTTTCTAAATATAGTAGTACCAACAATTGAACAAATATAAGGTTTTAATGAAACATTTTGAAGCATAAAATCAAATTCTTGGTTCATGAAACAAATGACTCAAGTTGTTCTTTAGTGCTGAAATTGTGCCTAAACAAAAAGGCTGAGAAAGTTTGTGAATGTTACCCCTAGCACCTTCTTGTAGGGGTTAATGTCTTCCAGGTTGTTTAGTAAAGGGAAATAAATCAGTAGATTTCTGCCTTTTCTTGATATTCAACTAAATAGATTTCCAAACCAGTTACACTCAGCTGATTCAAGTGCATGAAAACTGTTCTCAGGCCTTACTAAATTGCTGGTTAATACACAGGAACTAAATTAGAGCTATAATTTCAGATGTCCTTTTTTAATGAGTCATTTTTCTGTCAATAAAATTGACAATGGAGAGCAGTGCAGTTCCTTTACCCATCACTGATCCACCCTGTTGATTCACGTGACACAGTCCAGTGTTGTCAGATAGACTGTTCCTCTCTCCTGGTCTTTTCATGGAAATAAGATTAGAATGATGTAGCTGCACAAGCCCTAGGAGGTTTGCAGAAGATGAGAGAGGAGGCATCAATCATCCATCACAAGGTCTCACAGTAGAGGTTTTCATTGACAGTACAGACTTTATTTGGGTGTTTAAGGAGGAAATAAGTCCTTTTTTCATAAAAGTCATCTTCCTTTTCTGACCACAGAGCCCCTAATAGACTCAGGTCATTTACTTCCCTTCCCGTCCTGAGGTTAGAGAAGACTCTCAAAAATGATAGAGGGAAGCTAGGTCAAACTGTGAACTGAAGTCACATAAAAAATTTGCAGTTAGCTCATTACATGGAGAAAAATTTGAACAATTATTTTAAAGGAAACTATGGTTAACTCTCAATTAATTCTCACATTTTCCCATATTGAGCTCGACCCAAGTGTTTATTGGTTAATATACTCAGGCTGTACTCATGGATATTGAAAGTTAAAAACAGGTAACAAAGGGACAGACAGATGTATAAAATCATCAGAGTCACCTAGGTGATAACCTGAATAAAAAGCACTTTGGTGGTACTTCACATCACATGTACACCTTCCACTTATAAAAGAGAGAATGAAGAGGCTCAGACAAACTATGAGTGGTTCAATACAAATAGGACAATTCATATCACTAAGATATGAATATATTTTCAGTGCTGCTTAAAGTTCAAAACTTTAGTTTGACTAATAATTAAATTAAAAGATATTAAGAACACTTTTTTAGACTGTTATGAGTTGTTAAAAAATAAAGGTAGTTTTAACATATAAAATTCTAATATAATGTAAAAAAAAATTAAAATAATTGAGATAACATTGTAGATGAAGTAAAAATTTTTGAAGTTAAATAGCTTACTCATTGATGAGACTATGAAGGAATTAGCATTCATTCACCTCCTTTGTTTTGTGACTATATGTCAGTGGTTGTGTAGACAGAATTTTACCACAACCATCTAAATTACAGATGCATCCTAATGCTTTACCCAGTAAGCTCCAATTATAGAAATTGAGTCTCACTAAAAAAAAAAGTCTTTGAACAAAGATACTGATTAATGTCCTTCTGGCATTCCCAAAAACTATAGAAAATGTAAATGTAAATCAAATGTGTATCTTTATAAGGCTAGTAAATATATATATATATCTTTAACTTGCAAACATGTACAATGAAATATTAGTTGCTTCTAAGGATAAGGCAGATGATGCACAAATGTTCAGATGGCAAAAGTTTAATTACAAAATCAAAATGTAGAATAAAGAGAAAATATAATTACGTGCACATATACATTTATCAGAACATTGGCCAGCTCCAGGGGGATGCAGAGGAACCAACAGAAGTGGTTGCACATGTGGATAAAAACAGGGGAGATTTCAAAATTTATATAGTGAGCAGATGTTACCCAGAGGATTAAACAATTAATAAAATAATTCAAGAGAGAAAGGAAGAGAAAAAGAAAGAACATAAAAATAATTGTTTGCCTACGATCAATTCAACATGAGTAAAATGCTTACTGTGTGAAGGCAGTTGGCCTTTATTGATAATTATTCTCTCCATTTTTATAGGATTTTAGAGTTTGAAAGATTTTTCCAGAGTTGGTGCCAAGAGCTCTATATTTTAAAACCTGGACCCATGCTGACTCAGTGCCTAATGTGAGGAAGTCATTTTATCTTTTCATACTTTTATATCTTATTTTCTGAAGAATGATTCTAAGACTTCTCTTTAAAGATAAGATGTAATACTGAAAAACAAATTATAGAATGGAATGATTTTTTTAAGCAGACAGTTCTAAAATTTGTCTCCATCTACTTAGACAGTTAAATCTTTCAACATTAACCCCTCTAATTCAAAGAATTGATTTCTAAAACCATGTCTTTCTCTTGCATTTTTCCTAATTTGTTAGTACAGTTGACCTGTTTCTAT
Organism: Uropsilus gracilis; assembly: GCA_004024945.1. Taxonomy (NCBI): domain Eukaryota; kingdom Metazoa; phylum Chordata; class Mammalia; order Eulipotyphla; family Talpidae; genus Uropsilus; species Uropsilus gracilis. The sequence continues at coordinate 45,316 of PVHY01004766.1, read as the reverse complement.
TCTCAACTGAGTGCTTATAACAGGATTCAACAAAAGTTTCATGTGTTTTTCCCTTGTACTCAATGCAATGAGGTATTTGACCTTTTAACTGTTGCCAGTCTGATCCACACAGCAGCAATGTGTATGCCTCATCCTTGAGAACCTGGGGGCTCTGTCTTCCAAATCCACCACATTTTCCTATCAGATTCTCACAAAACTATATTCTCACTCAGATTGCTGTTAGTGCTGCTGACTCTAGTAGATGCTGTCAAATCTGATTAGAATCTATTTGTCACTAAAAATGTATTATGGAACGTGCTTTCATAATAAAATTTACTCTGAAATGGACTGTGTTTTAAAGGTCAAACTAAGAGAGCCTTTGGCTTCCTCCTCGATTATAAATTGATGTTTTAGTTCATGAATGCCTTCTATTTGTTTGCAGGAAACGTATCTCAATGGAGTTCTGCTAATTCAACCATCTGGCTCCATTGTCTGTGGTGACTTTACTTGCCCTTAGTTGCATTTTGGAGTCTGAAATCCTTGCTGCCATAAAATTAGGTAGTCAAGTCGTCTTGTCTTTGTCAGGGCTCTTCTGATACCTTTTTCCTCATTGCATCCACTGCTCTGCCTCCCTTCTGTTGATATATAGAATTTTACTCTTGTGTCAGTCCTTGAACACTTCTTTTTTTTAGGTAAAATATAACATTTATTTAAAGTTCAAAAACCTGCAAAAACTGACCGGATAGTCATCCCTCCCATTATTAGTAATAAGAATTGAATTTTTTTGTTATCTTACTTTTAATTTTAATTTTTTAAAATTGATTGCACACACAGACACAGACCACACACACACACACACACACACACACACACATATTTACATCATTAGCTATCCTAAGGTTTTTCCACTACCTTATCATCCGTGAACCATCTTAATCTCTCTTAATCTCTTGTGCCCATCTCCGATTTTACCCCTTCCCCCTCTCTTGCTCTATGCTTCAGTTCTACTGACAGTTTAAAAAAATTTTTTTTGTTTGTTTTTGGCATATCATACATATAAGTGAGACCATGACCATCCAGTATTTCTTTTTATTTCTGGCTTATTTCCACTAATATGATTCCTTCTAGCTCCATTCTGATTTCCAAGATGCTAGTATCACAGGAGAATAGGGAAGCTCTTCAGGGTATTGATTTACAAGAGATAACCCTACCCCATTGAGTTCCGGGAGATTACAAAAGAGACTCTCAATTAATAAGCCATTATTAAGTACCTATTAGTTAGCTTCAAATAGCATATCATGTAGTTGGGGAAATAAGACATGGACTCATGAATAGACTACAGAAAGTAGCGAATGATAACTGTCAGGTAAAGTAAAATATCTTGGGATCATATAATCGGATAGCAATTTCCTTCAGATGGTATAAACATGGAAAGCTTCATAAACGATTTTAATTGAGCTTTTGAGGAGAGAAAAGAATTAGGTGATCGGTGTGAAAGAAGAGATACTACCGAAGAATTTAAAAGCATAAACCAAAGAATGAAAACAGGAACAGGTGTAAAAGCGACTTGGGGGTTAGTATGGAGGTGTTTTGGATTTGTGGACTTGTCACACACACAGATACACCTACTTTCAGTAATGGTCCAGCTCAGACTTCTGCTTAGGGAAGAAACATAGCTTACTTAGGTTTTTTAATTGCACAGATGAACAGTGTTTTGTAAGAATCCCACTTCAGGCAGGTTCATCATTGGTTCTGGCAGCTAATGAAGAATGGCAGAGCCTTTAGCATCATCTTCACAGGATTTTTAATAGTGAAGATGGAAAAACAGCTGACAAAGAAACAGCCTCTCTGAGTCCCCCCCTCCAAGTTTCCTTTCACATTCTCCCCTCCACCTCAGAGTTATTCTGCCCCTGCATCCCCTCCCTCCTAAGACCAAATTTGCCCACTTATGCACGCACACAACCATTGGGTGGGTGCAACACTACAGGTGCTGGTCATAGAGGCTGGAGAGTATAAGGGTATGAAAACCCTACTAGCTCATTTACCCTACAGACAGCCACTGGTTAAAATAGATTTGAGCAAGAGACTCAAAGCAGCTCAATAAATTACCAAGATGCTATTCTGACTTTACACTCTCTACCCAGATGAGGTGATGGTGTTTAAATTGGAATTTGAATTTACATTGGGATTTGAAGACTGATCTTGTGAAGATTAATAGGAAGCAAAGTCAATAAGAGGTTACAGGTTATAGGGGTTCCCAGATAAGAAGCCTTTGGTATGGGTTATGGGTCAGGATACCAAGCGTTTTTACCTATGGCCTAGAAATTCTGAGAAATATCCATAACTCCTTGGCTTCCCCACTGCCTTGGCTAGAGAAAATATCAGAGTAAGCAATGATGGAGGGAGATAGATATAAAACACAGAACTTGCTGTCTTTTAACTTATGAGGCTTCTTTCCAAGTTTAAAAATTTAGGGATTTAATCTACTCAATAGCATTCTATGGAAGTATACTTATCTCCATCTTGAATTACAGTGACAGTGTAGTGTAGGGATTAAGAGTCTAAATCCTGGCACCTGTATGTTTGGAACTGATTCTACTTCACTCCTCACTCACCATCTAACCAGGGTTAATTACTTTTTTTCCTATGTCTCAATTTCTACAACTGAAAAACAATGAGAATGATAACAGCTACATCATAGAGATGTTAAAATAATTAAACTCACTCCTAGAAAAGGGTATAACATGCGATACGAATCATATAAGTTTTGTTAAATAAATGTTGCATCTTTTTTTATTTCTAAAGATTCCATGTAGTTAAAGTGGGCGCTATATGTTACATGGGTTTGTTTCCCAGTCCAGGTTTCTGTAAAGACTTAGGTAAAACATAGTTATTTTCATGATGAATATATGATATGATGACATACGTACAATATCCTTTATCCTTCATGCATATCCTCCCTGCTAGCAAAATAAAAAGACTTTTTTCAAAAAGGATTCTCTTTCTAACATTGTACTGCAGAGAGAGAAAACTATGGGATCTTATATCAAGGATGTGAGCCCCACAGAGGAAGAGGAGTTCCAGGCAGTCATTTTGCACCTTCTTTGTGCACAACTATGGATTGTTGTTCCATACCTGACATTTATTGTTTCATCCCTGAACAGAGGGACACCATTGTAAGACTTGATTCTTCCTTTGCAAAGAGCAGGCAAGAGTCAGCTATACAGAGCTTATCTTGTTGGAACACTTTAAAAATTGCTTGCTATTTGAAATTCTCTAAAACAAAACGATGACAGCAATAGCTGAAATGCATGGCACAGCAAGCTGGCGATGGTGACCCAGCCCTGGCTCTATCCCTACCCCACATGGGTGACCACAAGCAGGATACCTGGAAGCTGGAAGCTCTGAGATACAGACAAGATTACTGCACTGCAATCCCAGGAAGAGAGATAACTAGGGCACAGAAGCCAGTGAAAAGCCATTTTCCCATGATGGCTGGGGTGACACCACCTTAAAAGCACTGGTTTTGAATGATAATCTGATTTCCAGTCTAATCTGACACTCTGGAATCTCACATAGGTCTCTCTTCCTTTTCAGGACCCAAGTAGGAGTCCTTTCTGACTTTAGGCCCATTTTAACCTTCCTTTGTGCTCAAGCACTCAAAGCACAGCACAGTCTTGAATGTTTGCCCAGCTCTGCTCTCAAAACATCCATTGTCTCACTTTTCACACTGCTGAGAGAAGCAAGATCTTTACTCCTCTCATTCTGCTCTATCTTAAAGATCACCTTCCTCTTTTGGTTTCAATTCCCCACAATCTATTCAAAGATGGAAAAGACTCCATCTTTCTAAGCATCACTTAGTCATGTTTCCTTTTCTTAGAATCCTGTCATTGCTCCTTAGAGTTTCCTGAACCCCATTAAGATCTAGCTCTACAAACTATTCCTCTCAGGTCCTGGACCCCCATCTTCTCACATTCCCTGTTAATTACAGTTCTGCAGCCATCAGTCTTACTTATCATCCTCCCTTGCTTACCTCATCATGCAAGCTCCAGGTTTTACTTGGTTATAATGTATCTTCTGGTTCAATCATAATCATTCAAAAGTTCACTATGAAGGTTTATAATCCCACCTTGCTTATAATCAGTTTTCCCCAAACAGTAAATTGTGTGTCTTGTCTTCAATCCCTGATAACTCTGCCATTACAAGCATAAAGTATGACAAAGATGATGCTCATGGTAACTGTATTAAAATAACAACAATAATAATGATGATAGCTTACATTTGAGCAGATGTTTACACAACTTGAGATAGTATATCTTATACTATATATATATACTATTAACATTATTACTTAATGAAAAGAAATCATGTCCTAACTTTTTTTCCCTCACCTCTTTCTATATTTTGAATAATTCTTAGAATTCAGGAAAGCTAGATGGATAAATTGAATTTTGATTACATGATTTTAGAAAATACTTTTTCTATATGTCCTCCTGTTTTCTTACTTTACATATTGGGATGATAAATAATTTGCTACTCTCTCTCATCTACCAGGATAATATTAAAGATTAATCATACAATTATTAAAATAACTATTTACAAAATCACTAAGAGGAGAGGTGAAATTCAAGAGAACCATGACCAAAGGGTCCCTCAAACTCAGTACTTGGATCCATATGCCCCCTATAGCTACCCCAGTCATAAGGATATGGAGCAGAGACAGCAGGAGATTAAAAAAATATCCCAGGAACCTTCAGTCTTTATGCCAAAATACAAGAACCACACTGGCCACTAGTTAGTTTACCAGCAGAGGTGGCAGAAATATCATTCAATGGTATCTCATTATGCACATAATTCAGGACCCTGAGGCAAATTCCAAATAAATGTTCATCATTTCCACAGGCATTAAAACCTATCACCTTAGGGAGAAAAATGCTAAGAAAAGATAATCTCACTTTCACATTATTAAAGCCATGATCTGAAATAAAATCTTTGCTCCTTTTGGCATTTATTGAAAAATGGTATTTGCTGAGAAATTTTGTTTACTCACTTGTTTTTTTCTCTTAATTATGCAAAAAAAAAAAAAAGGTAACATACAACACTGGGATACCCCTTTAAGAGAGAGAACCGACTTTCAGAGCTGTCAATCACTGCTAATCTTGGCATTTCCACTAAGCTTTGCCCTTTACTGCTTTACACTTTTTCAGGAGCTACATTTTTTAGGGCAATGTAACTAGACCCAAAATATATCTAAATAAAAATAAGAGAACTTGTTTTGAGGAGGGAAAAGTAAACAAGATAGTAAAGAGGGAAAAAAGGAAGAAAGATTATCAAGGTAAAGTGACTGAAGACCTGGGATCTGACTTGAAGCTGGGTGTGATACTGGGTATTATACACCATGTACTCAGGAAACATTTTGTTTTGAAGGATTTGAAAGAATAGCAAAATAACATTCGTATGTCTTCACTCACATTCACTAACTGTTAATATTTTGCCACATTTGCACTCTTGTTTTTCACTATATACATGCATATATTATATACTATATATACACACACTACATATACCCTATATGTACTGTACTATACTCTGTATAGTGGAATATATATATATACACAAATATTTATATGAGAAGAATGTGCAGTGTGTATATATATTTAGACATATAATGAGGCTCACTTCAATGTATATATAAATACATGAATACATTGTATGAATTCATGGCACATATAGATTCACTTTTAAGTAAGTACACATGATGACACTTCACCTCCAAATATTTCAGCGTGCATCTCCCCAGAACAAGGATGTTTTCCCACAAAATCCTTCTACCATCACTACTCTCACTACTTACACTATAAAGTTTGTTTTTTAAAAAATGTCTCCATTTAATTTTATTGCTGAACTCAATACATTCTCCCTTGGACATATCCCAAATATACCACATTCCAGTTTTGTTGGAGAAGGAGAAGTTATTTGCATGATAACAGAAACAAAATGTGTCTCCCCAGGGGAGAGCTGGGAAGGCTTTAAAGGAAAAGGAGAGCAAAGAGAGATTTTGGCAATTGGTGTTGAAGGTATTAGGTATCACCTGGCATTGGTCTGTGATCTGAACATGCACAAATGGGGTTCCTTCCACACTTGTCCAGAATATGAAGGTTTAACTCCTTACAGAACAGAGGCAGAAGTTTTGGTCTGGTAATGATTCTGATGTGAATTTCAGGTCACCAAAGAACTACACATGCTCTGGATGTTTTTAGGGCTTGATGGGCTGTTCAAGACAGATAAGGGTGGTCGGAATCTGATTATCTGAACAGACTGAAATATGTGGTTTAGTTAGACAACATGGCTTTTGAGTAAATCAATTAAGTATCCTAACTGTTCTGCTGCAGATCAGCAGTTTTAACCCTTGGTATCCGGGTAATTTTGAAGTGCTAAAAATGACAATCTCAGCCATTTGCTTAGTGGCCCTTTGGGTAGTAGTTTGGCAACAATTGCTTGATAGTAAACAAATTTCCTCTTATAAAAGAGAAAAAAATATAAGAAGGGTACCTCAGAAAAATACACATTTCTTAAACAACTTTTGATGTAATTATTAGAGTATCCACTGAAAACTGAATGACTAACATTATTGTATTATTCTCATTTTACTGATGAGAAAACCAAAGTTATACACCATATGAGTCTCACTTGTGTATAGGTGAAATAACCTCAAAGCCAATAAGGGTATTAGCCTCATAATTGGGTACCATCTAACATCATACTGCTCCACTAAGTTCATAAGATTGGGTCCAATGCATGTACCACAACACAGAGAAAATAGATTGCCTTTCTTAAGATTCTTGTAGATTTCTTGAAAACTTTTATTCTGGATACTCCCGACTCCAACTTGCTAGTCCTGTGAATTGGTGTTTTCCACTCTGTATTAACCCACTGTGTTCAGAATCCTTCCCCGATTTCCCTGTCTACCAGGGTTTCTGTGTGGCTAGCAAACTTTATGAAAGGTTTGTTGAGATAGTAAAGGAGAATGTTGACTTTGTGTCTTTACCAAAACTTCAGAATTGAGCACTTGACATTTCTAGTCTTAATAGTCATTTGCCTTGTTCCATGTTTCTGTCTTGTCCCAGTCTCTGGATTCTTTTTCTTGTGAACCCCCAAATGAAGTTCTTTGCATATTTTTACAGAAAGCAATTCAATACTTCCTAACCTTTTCAGTAAACTCAGCTGCATCTTCTTCCCTGTGTATATTAGAACTCAGCTAAAGCCTTGAATCACACTTGACCAAAGTTTGATCAAGTTTCTTACTTCCACTTCCACTTCCACTTCCTTCCCAGTCAATTTGAGATTTGGGAAGTAGGAAGAGTAGAATTCTTGTCCCACAAGTGCTTTAATCAGTTCCAGGAATCAACCATTTAGCCTAAGGCCCTAATAGAAGGCCAGAGCTAAACTTAGACGCCACTGAATTTCCTCAATAGTAAAACAGTAACTGGGATGGAATGGACCACTAGGAGGAGTGGTAAGAGGATGATGGTCTCGGTAAAAATGTGTGGAGTTTCATGTTTATGGTAATAATTTGGCACTAGAAATGAGTTATTCCTTCCCATTAAAGAAAGTGATACACACACACACACACACACACACACACGCGCACACACACATATAAATCATGAGAGAAAGGAAAAATAAAGAAGTATTAAAATATAAATATAGCTCTCTGGAAAGTGATATCAAAGTAAACTATTTTTTTTGTCTTAAAAAAGTCAGAACAGACCTTTGTTAGAAGAGAAAGACACAAATGTTCCCTAGGTCAAACCCAAAGCCTCAACCATGATCTGATCTACTGAAAAAGAAAGAAGTCATTTGGGAAAAGAAAAGAAGTTTCAATAGCTGCCTTAATATGTAAATGTTTTTTGAATGCTTTATGAAGTTAGTCCTTTTTTTTTCAAGCAGGTTTTGTATATATCTAGGAAAACTATGACACAGGGGAAAATGTCAGATTTCTCAGTAACTCTTATGGCTGCTTTAAAATGTGCACACTAAGGAAACATTTATAGCTGTGAAATATTGATGCAATTTATTTGAATGGTACCAAAATGTTCCCTTAAACAGGTCCTGCTCCTGAAAGAATCAACTTTCCCTGAAACAGTCACTTACTCTAACCCTTTCTTTCACAAGGTCTGTCTCAGGACATCAGACTGGGGTGGAAGGTACAAGCGTATGGGGTGGAGGTGGGGGGGTGGGGTACAGCAACCAAACTGTCACTTTTGCTCTTCTCTTATTGACTGGAAGAGAGACCAACCACACACATTTCTATTTTCTTTTCTGGAATAAATAACTATACAAAGACTTTCCAATCAATCAGCTGTCAAAGGAGAGCAAACACAACTTGTGATAGAAGACAAGGTCCCTGCTTTCTTACACAGAGCTCTGCTTGAATCTCAGATGGCATTGTTGCATTTTCATACCACTTCTCTGTACCCTGTGCATACCCATTTGCCACCTCTCTTCCCCTCCCTGTGCTTATACTTCTTTATTTTCCAATCACCAATGACTTCTGACCTTTGGAAGAAATTTTTGTCCTGTGGGCAAGCTTGTGCCAGAGTCAATAAAAATTTTGTCCTCATCGTGCTCTCTGTTGTGCCCTTGTAATAAAAAAACAGGACTGTTCTTAAGAAGAGAAAGAAGAAAAGTCAAGGAGAATTTAGCTAAAAAATTTAATTATTTTGGATTTTTGGATTTTTTTACAATACATGATTGCATAATTGTTAATCCCCCTGGGAAGACCCCACCCCACCATGCTGCCTCTGGTCTCTTTGCCTCCTTTCTTTTTGTTGTTTGTCCATGTTTAGCCATTAAGTCTTCTTTGCCTTCATATGCCAATCCGAACCTCTTTGGCTTGTACCCAAGCTTCTTATTTCTTAATGGCTGTTCTTTCTGTTGTTTTCTGCCTCATTTTGCTGCTCCATCCCATTATGTTTCTTTGACTTTGACTTTGGGGACCTGACTCCCAGCCTTATGCTTTGGTAGAGCTGTTCCTCAATGGGGACAGCCATCAAATGATGGTAGGTCTCCTAGTCTCCTTTTTAGGATCTTTGCTGTGGGGCCACTGCCATTCTGCAGGCATCCTCCCTCTGGCAAAGGGGATGTGCAGTTTCTTATTGAGAGCAAGAAAGACCCTAAAAACATATTCCTCTAAGGCAGGACTCAAAAAGAGCAAGGCAAGATGACAGAGAACTGAACTGTGAGAACAAACATGAAAGAACTACGCCTACTACGTCACTGGGGAGCTGTGAATTTAGCTAAATTTATTTACTTATTTATTTATTTATTTATTTATTTATTTATTTTTATTTTATTATTATTTTTTTTTGAGACTAGGTCATGCTATTTTTGCCCATGGAACCGCAGGTTCTCGTTGCCCGGGGTACCACAGACTCAAGCAATCCCCAGCCTCAGCTTCCCAGGTAGCAGGGATTACAGGCCCGTGCCACCACGCCCAGCTACATTTTTTTGGAACTAGGTCTCGCTATGGGCCCCAGGTGGGACTGGAACCGCGATCTTTAGCCCCAGCCGCTTCATAGGTTGAAGCTTACAGGCAGGAGCCACCATGCCCAGTGGAATTTAGCTAAATTTAATGCACTCATCCCACCAAGATCAAGATGAACTATCATCCCACCTCCCAGTATCCTGCCTCTTTTAATTAATCTCTGCAGGCACATGTGCTTCCTTTTTAATCTATTCCTATCTTCCAGAAATTAAGCGGATTGTAAGAATATGGCAGGGAGAATGCTGAAAAAGTTCAGGGTCAGACAGAAGGATGGCTTTGAAAGATTGGGGGGAAATGGTAGGAAGAGTTTTTTTTTGAGAGCTTGTTTGGAGGTTCTAGCAGGGGAGCGCAGCTACTCGTATACCCTCGACCGAAGAACGATCTGTCTCTATTCGGGGAAGGCCGTTCTCTTCGACCGAGTGCTCAGCTTCGGGAGGGACACACATGGAGCGGTGAGGGAGGAAGGGGACACCCGCCTAGCCAGCCAGATCAGCCGAATCAACCCTGGCGATCAATGGGGTGACAGATGTCGCAGCCAGATCGCCCTCACATCCAGGAAGAGTTTTTTTGTAGGGAATTTTAGAAACAGGCAGAGGCTGTATGAAACTGGACCTACTGCTGCTTTACTGCTGGAGTCAACATTTAATGGTTCTAGGGAAGCCATGTTTTGTTCTCAAGGATGGTTTTGTTTTCTTTCTAGGAGCAGAAAATAAATTATGAACATTAAAAATAAATCCAAAAGAATTTGACATGGTATAAGATCCCATCTCTTTTTTTTATTAAATAATTTAGTTGTATATAAATCTCACCCATTTCTTTTTATACATTTGACTTTCAAATTATGATTGCTATGAAGTAGTAGGTCATACTTTTTAATTCTTGGTATGAATTAGGCATTATTTAAGTGCTTTGTTTAATTGTATATTTTCATTTTATATAGGAGACTACAATCTAAAGAAACAAAGTAATTTGCCCAAGTTGCCAAATTTACACAATCAGTTAGTGGTGAAACCATGCAAATCTCTGCAACCTACTGAAAACTCTATGTTTTCAAGCTGAATCAATCAATACAGAAAAATTTCAAGAGAAAGATTTAGGTTCTTGGGTGATAGTCACATTTTATAGCTTATCTATTGCTCTACCAGGTCCTCCAAAGTTACCTTAAGGCTATTTTCATCAGTACTACTCTTAGGCAAACCAATTAACAATGTCCCCAAAAGAGGGGAGGCCAGCAAGAAAAGATAGTGGGGTTTACTGATCCCAGAAAACTGGAAAGATAACTTGTTGTCCAGCGCTCCTATGATAGTCATGAATACATTTGATCTGAAGAGATTCACATGCTTTGGGGGAAAGACTGACTGAAGATTGCCGGTGGGAGACATTATTGCAAACTTTCTGATTGTCTAAATGCTTACCTTGAGGAGGTCCATTATGACTATGGTAGGAGAATGGGGCTGTAAGAAAAGCAAACTGTTTCCTGGATGTAAGAGTAAGAGTTACCATCCCCAAATAACAGTGTGACTTATAAATAGAGCATTAAAGTCGAAATGCATATGGTGGTCTTAATTGTTTCCAGATCCCTGCATCACTTAAGCCTTCTAGGCTAAGTAAACACCAGCCACACTTTCCAATCTAACTGGCAAACATTTTATCTTTCTGTTTGCTCACAGTCAACAGTTTGCCTCAGCTATTTCAGCTGGATCAGTGTTCAGAAATGGGACCTTGGAGAAACAAGACCTCTCACCTTGCATTAATTCCTTTGCCTGGCTAATAACAGAAATAACACTGCACTTCTTAGGAGACTGCAGGTAAATTAGCTAATGTCTATAGAGGATGATGTAGATTAATTTTTGTATGGATAGTTGCATAAATAACGAAGACATTAGTTATAATGGTGTTATTCCAAACCCACATAATAGTTTATTGGCACTGACACCCATGACGCTTTACTAGCTGAAGGTTTACTTTCAAAGGGGGCCCCTTCGAAAAATAACTTACTAGCTAGAAATAAGATTAAATAAAAATTTAATGTCTCAACTTTTAAGTAGTTCATTTAAGATTGCATTTTTATGGTCACTCATGATTTGCAAACTCTCCACAAAATTACAAACTGGACCAGATTTAATTTTTCAATGTAGCTAGACATGGCCCTTTCTTCTAGATTCTTTTTTCAGAAAATGCAGGAGCATATTCAGAAAAACATAATCAGATCTGATTTATGAAGTCCTACCTATTGATTGACACTCCTAAGTCCTCCTTAGGCATTTTTATTTCTCTATCACAGATATGACTCACCTGGCATCCTTCTCTCACTAAGCCCCACAGTCTCCTTGCCCCTCTGCTCAACCACAACATTCATCCCAATCCAAATATCAGAATTAATGCTAAGTCTTTTCAATTTAGCCTTGTGGGCTATATGATTAATCAGTCCATCTATGATAAAGATTTTGAGAGTAACCACACCAAAGTAACAAATGCGTTTCCTAATATGATGTCTATACTCAAATATTTGTGCGCATAACTGATTTTTGGGACACTGTAATAGTCTACATGTTATCCACCAACTCAGTTCTTACCACCCTAGGATATCAACTGTGTTCACCTCAAAACCCTTTATTTATTGTGTAAACTGCAAATCGGTTGTGACTTGTCCCCTGATACTTGCACTGGATGAGCTTCTGTGGTAGAATACATTTTATACTAATCTGTTCTCTGTGGCTCCTGGTTGGTAATTTTATCATTCAGAGAGACAGAGCCACCAAGGAGAAAGGAAAGAGAGAGAAAAGAAGCCATGGTGATTCATTTCTAAATAAAATTCTAAATTGTGTATGCTTTCCAAATGTGCATAAAAATTCTACTGCATCAGTGTAATCAGCAGGCAGCAGGGAAGTGGTATGCTCTGCTGACCTCTGTTAAAACAAGGTATGCTAAAGTTGGCTCAGATTTTTCCCTCACCTTTCAATAATATTGACAATGGCAGTGAAGTGTAGCAGGCAGAAGTCTTGTGGAGAAGGAACTGAAAGGTGCACCTAGATCAAACTGGAAGACATGCTTCTAGCACAGCTGCTGACCACTTGCAAATGCAGGGTTGCTTTGGGACATCAGAAATGAAAGTGAAAGAGAAAAGGTGGCAATTAATTATATGGAAATTTTGTGGGAGCAAACAAATAGTTTACTAAAGAAACTTTTTCAAAACCCAGGACCAGATGTATTTACAGATGAAGTCTACCAAATATTTAAAGAATTTGTGCCCATCTTGCTTAAATCCTTAAATTATTTCTAAAAATCCATGGAGTATTATTCTCAAATACATTTTACAAAGTCAACATGACCTTAATACTGAAACCAGCAGTAGTAAAAACATGAACCAGGTCCTTCAGCAAGCACATAAAGAACAGTGGTTGGACCTCTCCCCAACCTTCCCTGATCCTGATTGTTGTGCAACCATCTCAGTCTGGGTAGGTTCATCTTCAGTTCTTGCAGACAAGAAGATAATTTTGGAGCCTTAAGTAGATTTTTATAGGACTTCAACACTGAATTGGGAGAGAAACCAGGTCTCTCTGGCTATCTCCTTCTTCTGTGTCTCAGATTGATACCAATGATTTAGCCCCTTAACACAGGTGTGTCCATTTGCATTTATGTATGCCTCTGGACCTATTTATGTTCTCTGGACCTATGTGTCCATAACTACTGGTGCACAATACTGTAGATGCTAATTATCAGAGAGCACTGAAAGGCTGAATTTTAGCTCATGTAAATTAACAGCTGTAAACACCTACCTCAGTACCTATGGAAGCCTTCACAGGTCAAAATAATTAAATCAAACAAATAAAACCACAGCACCACTTATTGAAAAAGTAAAAAAAGTACAACTCTCTATTACTGATACCAATTTTTTAAAAGATATTGAAACACTTGAAGCAAAATGGGTATACAAAAGTATAACTCATGTCAATTCATTGTCATAGTCAATGGAATATGACATCACCTAGACAAAACAACTTTCCAGAATCCAGCCACAAAGATATGGAAAATTGTATCTCCCTATCAGATCTGGAATTCACAAATGGCTATAATAAACTAAAAAAAGATAAAGGAAATTTAGAAAGATAAAACAGATTGACAAAAGAGAACTCTGAAAAGCTAATAAAAGAGAAATAATAAAATTCAGAAAAACAAAAAAAACTACTATTAGTTCAAGACAAGGAAAGAATGTTTAGGGCAAGCAAAGGTGAAAACGGTAGTATATGGAAGTATTTCAAATGATTTTCATCAGCTATCTCGAGAGAAACTCTCTAAATCAGAAAAAAAAAAAGAATGACATTCAAAATATTAAAAAGAAAAACCCCAAAAGTTTCAGTCAAGAATATCATATCTTGAAAAACCCTTTTCTGTATATGAGGGAGAAAAAGATTTCCCAGACAAGCGAAAGTTGAAGAAGTTTACCAAAAGTGGACTTACTCTAAAAGAAATGTTGATAGAATTTTTTTTCTGTTTAAACTAAAACTAAGAAAGTTCACAAAAATTAAACAAATTCGAAGCAGAAAATTAAATACAAAGCCAAATGACAGTAATGAGTCTTCATATATAAATAATTAACCTTAATGTAAACAGACAGGTTTCACCAATCAAAAGGCACACAATGGCTAGATGGATAAAACAATGAAACCCAACTATATGTTGATAACTAGAGACTCATGTACTCTCTAAAAACAAATATAGACTTAAAGTCAAGGAATAGGAGCTGATTTTCCAAGCCAATAGAAAATTTTAAAAAGCAGGAACCCTTATACTTATATAAAATAAACTTCAAATCAGAAAGGAAGAGATAAAGATGACTGTATATAATGATAAAGGGATCAATAAAACAGAATCATAACAATGATCAGCATATATTACCCCACATTGCAGCACTGAAATATATAATGCAAATATTTGCAAACACAAAGGCAGACATAGACAATAGCACAATAATAGTAGAAGCCTATAATACCCCACTTTAACAATAAACAGATCATCCACATAGAAAATCAGCATGGAAATTGGACACAATATACTTAATAGATATTTATAGAACATTCTAGTCCCAAAGAGTGAAATACACATCCCTTTTAAGTTCTCATGTAATATTCTCAAGGAAAGACCATACTTTGGCACACAAAACAAGTGTTAATAAATTTATGAAGACTGAACATGGTAAGCATCTTTTCAGATCATAGTGATATTAAACTAAACATGAACCAAAAGAATACCTATGGAGTATCTACAAATTTGCTTAGAATAAACTATATGCTACTTAAAAACAATTTGATTCCATTGAAAAAAATTAAAGATGAAATAAAAAACCTGAAAAACCTAGAGATGAACATAGTTGAAAATAAGACTTTTCAGAGCCTTTGGAAAGTCACAAAAGCAGTACTATGCAGCAAGTACATAGTGATACAGGTTTACGCTATGGGGGAAAAAGAAAAAAAATGAGAAATCTAAGTTTGTTCCTAAAAAATCTAAGAAAAGAAGAAATAAAAACAGAAGTTGGTAAATGAATCAAAATAATAAATACTAAAGGAGAAATATTATAATGTAATAAAAATTTTAGACCAACCAAAACCAAGAGATTATTCTTAGAAAAGATTTTTTAAAAGACAAATGCTTAGCCAGATTCATAAATGACAGAAAACACAACTAAAGAAAATCTGGAATGAGAAAGAGAAGTTATATTAGATACTATATAAATACAAAGGGTTACAAGAAAGTATCATTAATAATTATTTAGCAAATTGGAGAACTTAGAAGAAATGGGCAAATTCTTAAAAACAGAACATTTAAAAACTAAATCAAAAAGCACTAGAAAACTTGAACAGATCCATCATGAGTAATGAAATTAAATGGTAATAAAAAGTCTCTAAAAACAAGATCAGATGACTTTACTAATGAATTCTAACAAACTATCAAAGAACTAATGGTTATAATTCTATAACTATTCTGCCTTGATTGTCATACAGGAGGCTTGAGTCTGTTTGTTTTCTTTTAATCTGAGAGCAGATAAATGAAGTATTGCAATTCATGATTCTCTCATAAATCCTTATTCTCTACATTCATATATAAACATATTCACTGGTAATTCATTAGTTTCATTGACTTCTTCCAATCTCTGGGTGGCAGCAGCTCTAATGTCTTCTATTTACCCAAAGAGATGAAAGTGCCATACGTAAGTTAAAATTTAAAAAAAAAAAAAGATTAATACTGCTGAACCTTAGATCTTGTTCAGGTGAAGGCCAACTGTCACAGTTTAGAAGGCATGAAATGAGTATCATCCACAGACTGTCTCGGTACAGATAGCAGATGCTGGGTGTCACCTATTTGCCACCTACTCATTACCACTCACTCAAAATAAATTGGGAAGTTTTGGTTGTTACCAAAGACTTGAAATCAATAATTTTGAGAACATGTTACATAATTCCACAGAACCACAGCAGCACAGAAGATGCTACTGCTTTGAGGAGCAGTTGGATGTGTAGTAGTTGTCATACCTGATGCTGGAATGCCAGGTGTGTTACATCTTTGTTCTGTGATCTTTGCCTTATTCCTAATTGAATCCCCATCTGGTGTCAGTCTAGCTATAGGTTTTTTTCCTCTTCCTGCCTCTCAACATTGATAGTTCTGCTGTCACACAACCATATGCTTTTGTATCATTCAAACATCATTGCCTCTAGCTCCACTCCTGAATTTTTAGTATTTGCTCAAAATACTGATTCCCTTTTCTCTGTTTCCAAACTGAGTTAACATGTTTTCTAAGGAGACATGTTTTAGATATGGTAAGAGTTTCTATGAGGTTGTTGTCTAATCTCCAAGGCCTGGAATATTTCAATTTTGAGAAGACTTTGATATATCTACTATGATCTATTATGGTTTTGCACAAAAAAAAAGGTGGCATAATGCAATATATTTGTGTTTTGGTCAACAGAGGGTGATCATGTACTATAGTTCTCATTCTCAAGTTTACCATGTGTACTTTGCATTTGTCACCCCCTGCCTATTCCATCAAGACTCAGGAGTGTTCTTATACTTAGTGTTAATTAGTGTTAACATTCATATTCTCACATATCAATGAATAGTTCTAAAATCCCATCTAGGCCATTTCAATAGGCTTTGATTTTCTGCATTACTGACTTTTCTGTACACTACACTTATTTGAATTTTC
Organism: Uropsilus gracilis; assembly: GCA_004024945.1. Taxonomy (NCBI): domain Eukaryota; kingdom Metazoa; phylum Chordata; class Mammalia; order Eulipotyphla; family Talpidae; genus Uropsilus; species Uropsilus gracilis. The sequence continues at coordinate 28,589 of PVHY01004766.1, read as the reverse complement.
TTAAAATCTCTACTTTATCCTTTATAGATCTCTATAGTCCAATTAGTCCCAGCTCAATCTTAAAGAAAGGAAGTCCATATTCATTTTTAAGTTTTACTTTTTTAGAAAAGTTTTAGATTTACAAGAAAAATGAGATGAAAGTACAGAGATTTTCCTTATACCTTCTGCCCCCCACATATACATAGCCTCTCCCACAATCAACATCAATGTTCAAAATGATACAATTGTTTGGTAAAGTCTAATAAAGACCATAGTTTGCCATTAGCTTCACTCTTGGGTTTGGACAAATTCATAATGCCATATATCTGTCATTATAGCATCATGCAAAGTATATGCACATTCCTAAAAATCCTCTGGGCTCTGCCTATTAATTTCTTCCTCAACTATGAGATTCATTTTTATTTCTTTTGTGGGATTCCACTCACATGACATGTAAATTTAATCATTGTCCTTTTCTTTTTGATTCCCTAACCACTCGATATGGAATAGAACCATTGTCATTGTAGTCCAAAATGTTGCAAGATGTACTGTGAAGAAAATGAGAAGTCACACAGTTATTAGTTTGAAATTCAAAAACTGAGTCATTGAACTTAGCTAAACACTGACCATCACTGAACATCAGAATTCAAGTTAAGAAAACCCCAAACGCAATGCCCAATATATTTCACCACATTTATTCCCCCAGTTCCAGCAAGTCATGTCCATCCTTCAAGTTGAACTGAATTCACTGATCCAACCAGCCATAGAGATATTTCCCAGCTGAAGAATGACATAGGGCTTGGAATGGATCAACATTTAGCAAAAACAAGCTGAGGCCTTGGTTGATCCTACCAGTGATATGAGAAATGTACTGCCTGGAGAGATAAGTAGGCTATAAACAGTTGGGTAATTTTGAAATCATCTCATGAGGGAGGAAGGAACTCACAAACATGCTGAATGGACTGATAAATAGGGAAAGTTGTGTCATATTAGCAGAAAAGAGGAACATAGGATGATACATAAGCACAAGGCCACTGACTTGAAAGAACATTTTTCTTAAAGTTTGAGAAGAGTGACATCCTATTTAATCGTATTTGATTTTAATTTTTTAAAATTTGTTTTGCGACAGAAAAACAGGATCACTCAAATAAGCATTTATTAATGGCATGATTTACATTTGTATTAAATGCTTGGAAGGCATCAGAATGTAATCAGACTATAACCTTTTCCTCCTTAACAAAACAAACTTTGTCTTCATAATGCCATTTATAAGACACACTGGAGATGATAAGTTAGATGACATAGACACTCATCTGTCGTGGGACTCTAACATTATCTGCCTTTAAAATAGCATATGTTAAATCTCTGATTTACTGCTAGAGCTATTTTTCTAAAACACAGGTCAGTTGGAGTAACTTTCCTCCTCTAAAACCTATAAGCCTTCCCACTGTCTTGGAACAAATTTATCGCACATATTTTCAAGTTTTCCACAATGTACACTTTTCTGCCTCTCTTTGTCCTTCACCAAGTTTCCCTGATTAATCACTAACCCCACTACAAAGCACCTTTTATCCATGCTGTTCCTGCAGCTTGTTTTGTCTTTGCCCAGTTGGTCGGCACTTTGCCATCTGCTAGACCTTGATGGCTGCACCTTCTCTGTGAATCTTGTATCAATACTCATGTCAAGTGCCTGGCCCTCTCTGGAGCTTCCGAGTTCTGTCACACCCACACAGCTGTCACATGCTGCCTTGTTCGGGTGCCCTTTGAACTCTTGTCTGATCTCCCCTGCATTGCAATCAGCCCATTTGCTATCTCCTTGAATCCAGATCAGACAGTTCTCAAGTTTTAGTCTACACCAGAATCTCCTAAAAATGTGTAAAACACAAATTGCTGGCCCCAACTTCAGAGTTTTTGATTCAGTAACTCTCAGTAGGGGCTCTCAAATTCATATTTCTAGTAAGCTGTATGACAATGCTGATGCAACTGGTCAAGAAGCCTCACTCCATGGGGTCTAGTACAATGTCCTAAATAGATCAGGTGCAACAAATAAGTACTTTCTGAATAACTGGATGAGTGATATGCTTATTGTTTGAAAACTTGGGGGGTATTTTTTATTAAGAATTTCAACACTGTGTCCCAGAATACAAATATTATTTTTTCATTTAAGAATCTGTAGGAGGCTAGAGTTTAAATAATCTTGAAAGGTTGACAAGTTTATGTGGAATGTCATCAAAGTGGTTCTGCTATGTATTGGGACTTATGAATGTAGATGATAGAGCAGGTCATGAATGAAGATCTACGTAGAAGCAACTGAAAGCAAACTGAAATTTTTTATCAGAGTCAGGGTGGTCAAAGCAGTTCATACATAAGATGGGAGTTTGGAATGGTCATAGAGCAGAGATGTAACACACCTGGAGTTCCAGCATCTCCTACGACCATCTGCCACACAAACAGCTACTCCTCAGAAGCGGTAGCATCTTCTATGGAACTAATAACAGACACTTAAAACATTGATTTCAAGTCCTTGGTAAAAAACCAAAGTTTTCCAATTTATTTTGAGTGAGTGGTAATGAGTAGGTGGCAAATATGTGACACCCAGCATCTGCTGTCTGTACCTAGGCAATCCATGGACGCTACTCATTTCATGCCTCCTAAACTGTGACTTCAAGTGTAGGGCATCTGCCTTCACCCTGCTGAGATCTATATCTCAGTGGTACAAAGGTGGGGGGTGGGCAGTCAGAAAGAATATTGAAAGAAAGGGGACTGATGAAGTGATGTATAGTGGAAAACCAAGTGGTATGAGAAAGCACTAAAGGTGGGGGGAGTTGATGGACAGAAAGGTAGAACAATAGTGGAGATGGGAAAACATTGCAGATGAAGTTTATGAAAACAGGAGCTGTGGACCAATATGGGCTGAGAAGACCGAAGTATAAGACCCAGTGATTAAAGAAGGAACTTGGAGAGACCCTTGAGATTAAGAAGCTGCAGTGGGGAAGATAAAAATTGCTGAATCTGAAATTAAAAGCTCAGGGGGCTGGGATGTTGCATGCATCCATGCATGCATCCATGCATCCATGTGAGCAGGACAGAAAATCATGTTGCATGCATCCATGTTGCATGCATCCATGTGAGCAGGACAGTAAATCATGTTGCGGTGAGGCTTGTGGAAGAGAACAAGGTTGTAAGCCAGATGCATCCAAAAGAATGAGGGGAAGATCTAAGGACCTGATAAAGGACTAAAATGAGAAGAGGTGATTATTTAGTTGGTTCTCCAAAAAAGCAAGGGTGGATTACATGAGTGAGGAGCCATTGTTTGAAAGTAGCTTGAAGGGTGAGATGTAACCCAAATTACTAGAGCTGGGAATTGGTTGCCTTCATTTTGAGTTACAATATGCTCAGGGTGAGTCAGACATTAGTAGAGATAAAAATATGGAGGGAATTTTCAGGGAAGTAGCTGAGGGCACAAGAAGTTTTTGAATACAGGACAAGAAAGGGCACCAGAGTCAAGCTGAGGGGAGGGGAGGGAGAGATGTTGGTTATAGGAAGAAGAACACAGACATATTTAGAAGTGAGAGGATGGGGAGGACAGGGGAAAAGAAGCTTTTGGACATCACCAAAGGAGTAGAGACAGGAGATATTTGTCACAGTTGTCTCCAATGATTGGAGACAGATACTGTCAGGGAGGGGTGAGTAAAGCTTCCACAGAAGAATTTAATCATGACTTGGTTTCTGGAAGTTTATAGGGGATTGGGGAGGTTGGGCTATATATGTCCTCAGAAAACATGAAAAAGGGGAAAGTGTTGAACAGGGGTGAGAAACATACTTTTGTTTGCTGTCTAGCTTCAAATAACTGAGCCCAAAGACGGTAGCTGCAAGCCTCCATGAGAGAACATTTGACCCCACTTTCTATTCCCTCCTAGGTCAGATGAGAATATTTGCTTCTATGAGAATCAAGAGCCACTTGGGTGTAAAGCAATATAGATTACAGAGCAATGCATGCAGCAAAGAAAGTAAGGATCATATAATATGTCCATAATACTGTGAATGTTTTAAAGTTCAGCTATAAGGGATTGGTGATTTGAATCCATGTCACTGTGATATCCCATAAAATTACAAAGCACCACCCCTTCCTGTATTATGCTTTCACATTCTTTTGAAAAGACAGCAGTTCTTCTAATGTGTGCTGCTGATTCTGCCCTCCCTCTGCTTAAAACAATATCTCACAAACAGCAGACGCTCTGAGAAGAGATAAGAGGATTTGTGATTGGCCAAATGCTGTCTGTGCAGCTGGGTTCTTATCTGCTCAGATTCTCTTGCCCTCATTAACTATTAAATGCTAACCTTTCCTATATAACAAAAGGAGACTAATTTTCCACAGCTTGATGAGAAAGATGTGGAGGGCTATCAAGGCCATGTCTTTTACATGTGTCTGCTTTCTGAAAGAATCAAAAGAGAGAGAGAGAGAGGAGAGAGAGAAAAATAGAGAGAGAGAGAGCTTATTAAAGGTTTTCAACCACTGTGCTGTCTCTAGTTGCCCTTCTCTTCCTGCGGAGCTGGCGAGCCGAATTTGATGTTCTCTGTGTCAGCAACAATTTTGTTTCTGGTGCCCATGGAAAATGGCAGCCAGCCCTGGTCCCTGCAGCCACTTGGTGAAATCCTGGGTAGAGTCTCTTCTGGCTTTGGGGGTTTTGGGGGGACTCCTAACATGGAGCTTGGTTCATTTGTGATGGCATTTCACTTCCTGCTGATTGTCTTTTGTTTCCTGAGTTCTGAGCAATGACCAATGAAGACCAGCTAATTCTTATCATGGGATGGTACAATTCCTAAAGTGCATTAGGCAAAAATCATCCTGAAAGATACATCTTCAGTTACAGTAAAGACAGGGGCATCTTTAGGAAAGGGGTAAATAGTAAAGGATTCCTTTACTTTCAAATAATCTGGTTATAATTTTTTTTCAATTAATTCCCTAGATCAGGATTGATCTAATAATGCATTGCGTGTTCAATGGATGGTTTGAAAGTTCTTTCACCATGTACTGAGAGCAGTTATATGCCCTATGGGATTGGAAGGAGGAGAAAAGCTGCTTCTGGCTATGCTGAGTTGTTTCGAGTTACTTGGTCTGTTTCCAGATGTGCCTAACATTCATTCTGCAAAAACATCCCTTGCCCTGATCCAATTCCTCTCCTCAGAATCAGGTTAGAGGTATGTTAGTGTAACCTGAGCATGACTCTTGGAGTCTCTATTCTTACCCCTAGAGTCTTATAAATTAATTCCCTCTACTCTTTTTCCCTAGAGGAATTCTGGTCACTATAATTGATTCTACTTATTCCGTTGATGTCTTTGCTCTCAGTGACATTTAGCTTTACTCACATATGTCCTGGGTTGTCTACCTTTTCTCTAATCTCTGCTAATAACAAAGTTCCCAATATATATATAAATGACCAATTTTGATATGAGGCAGCAAGAAAATAAGGGAATACTATAATATGTTCAAAGGGATGAACAAGATTGGAAACAAAGCAAAGATTTCAATAATTTTCCAAGGTTTCTTCATTACTTTCTATTGCTTAATTCCAATTTATGAGGAATTATGGTATATTTCATAGACAATAAACTGAAAGAAAAATGTTTTGACAAAAGGTATTTCAATTTAAGCAAAACAATGGACAATTTTTTTTGCTGTAATGTTAAGTGAGACATCTAAGATTATATACAAACAAGAAGATGATGTATGGATTTCATATATATATATATAATTTTGTATTTTGGAAAATCTCCAGCATAAGCAAAAATAGACAGGCAGGCAGCATGAGCCCCTCGGGACCTGCCACTGACTTGTTTTGTGTTATCAGCATATCACCTTTTCCACCAACATTCAAAACATTTCAAAAGGCCAAAAAGATCTTTTGACACTAACAAGATCAAAGTTTTGTTAGTGTTTTGACACTAACAAGATAAAATCCCATCACCATAAATAGAAAACACTTTTTTTTGAAAGTATTTCAAATGTCTGCCTTTTTAATTACATGATTTTAAATTTAAGAATAAAAGAAATCTGGCTTTACAATACTGTGAAAACAAGATTGAATGGGGTAGCTCAACATAAACCAATTTCCTGAGAAAATTGCTCAACAAGTGGACATCATCAAAATCAACAAAGAAAGTCATTTTCAGATCAATGAAATCATCACCAGAGGTGTCACCTTTCATCCTTTCTTCAAGATGACTTGTCTATAAACCATACCCTACAGAAACCACAGAAAGGTGAAGATTCTGAAGAAACTCCTATTTTTTTATGAATTTTTCTCTTACATTGTTGTTGTCTGCTATAGTTTTCCCATCACCATATCACCTGTGAGCGGTTCCTATATTTTCTTGTGTTTATCCCTCCTCTCTTTTGCTCCCCCCCCCTTTAATTGTATGCCTTAGTTCTATGATCAACTTGCTAGTTTTGACTTTTTCTTTATGTTTTGTTTGTTCCTTCTTCTGAGAGCAGATGGGGAAATTGGGCATAGCTCAATTGGAATAAAATAGAAGATAATTAAAAGTTGAGAGAGAAGAAAACTGCCTTTAATCGTTATCAGCACCCATGAAAAAGGAACTTGTTTTCCCAAATTAAGGATGTGGTGGAGGCTACTTTTGGTGACCCTTTGAAGATTTCTACTGGTTCAGTCTGGTGATAAATTTTAGACTCTTTAGCGTCCTTCATTTCAGTGTAAGTAAAATACTAAATATACGAAAAGCTGTCATCCAGATGTTTATTAGTCTCTAAAGCTCAGATCAAATCTGAGTTCAATCAGATGTTTACTAATTCCTAAAGCTGATTAAATCTATATTCAAAAAAAATCAAATCCAGCAGGCAGTTCTGGGTGTGTCAATAAAAATAATAAACATCTCTTATCACTGATATCATAGTTTCTAAAGATGGTGAGTGGAATGAATGACCATTATTCTTAAAATAAGAGAAGAATTAGATGCTAAGCACTTTGCTCCACAACTTGAACCTTGGAACGGAATAGTCTATTAAGGCAGACAAATGGGGAGTATAGATTGTAACAGAGGTGTTAACACTTTCAGAGGCTCACAGAGAGCTCAAGGATGTCTGTGCGTCATAGTATATCTGAACGAGCTACATCGGGGAATTGGTCTTGAGCACAGGCACCAAGAAGACCCCTAAATTCTAGTGCTCCTGTATGTCTTTCTCTGTAGGGTCCAAGAGTTTACCTCTGGGACCCATCCTTTCTCCATCTGAATATGATCATTATTCAAAGGTAAATGGTCCTGGGAGAGATTATCACCCAAGCACAGAGCTGTCACATGGCTGAGAAGAATGACTTCAGAATTTGCCTTTTGGGGTTTCATTTCCAGCTCTGCCTTCTAACTGTTTTGTAACATGGGATAAATTTCTTAATCTTGCTGCATTTACTAAGTGCAGGATTTTATATGGGTAAATAACAGAAAGTGTTTAATGTAACACATGCTCAAGTAGTGACAGCTACCATCAATATTATTTCTTACCTGAAATGTTTGAGAAATACAGGAAGTTGCCTGAGGGAAGTAAGAATGAGGAGCTTGGTGGGTAGGGTAGACTGCCATCCAGGAGAGAGAAAAGAAGCTGCTTCCATTTAGGTCTGGGGTCCACAAAAGCTCTTTAGGGAGCCTGAACTCTGAGGCATCTCTCTCCTCTTCCTGCCCCCTTGACTCTGTCACTTTCCCCTATTGCAGGGATCTCCTGGTTGCAATTCCTTCCTTCACTCACCATCCAAAACAGAGTCTATGGCAATCTTTCAGCTAAAATTATGAATAAACCTTTAAATGAGGACTGAGTCTTTAAATAATGAAGACTCCTTCTATAAAGAAGGGAGCTAATAAGAGAACCCACAAAAAGAGGGGGGGGAAAAGCAAAGAAAGAAGTGAGGAAAGGAATGGATACACCCAATATCTACTTAAAAACAGCATAACATGATTTCTAGATATCACTGTGAGGTGAAAACAGCTTCTCTAGGACAACTGAGTGGTTGTTCGATCAATTCAATGAATCAACTCTTCAGTATTTTCAGAAACAAGAGTAAAAAAATGTTGAAGCATAAAGGATATAATTTAGGTTATGAAAGCCTTTCCATGGCTCTTTTTAATATTGAAAGGAGGTATCAAAAGATGTTTTCAAATCTTCTCAGTAAGATTTCAGTCTAGAATTGATCCTCAACTGCAACATTTGGGCTGTAACTTTGTCAGCAGGAAAGTTCCCAGTTACCCTTGACACCAGCCGGGTATCACTCTCAGGGAATGAGAACATTATTCTGTGGCAGTAAAACCAGTGATCTGAAAGCACTTTCTAAAGAATAATGGGAAATATAACCTGAAAATATGACCTCATCTATTTTAAGTAGTTCTTGTTTGTGTTGGTTCCAGGTGCTACAGGAAGGCTGTTCTTGTCCTGTCTCACCTGGAATAAATACTGTGAGATGCTCAGAGTTCTCGGAGACAGAAGCAGTACCAGAGGAACAGACCACCACCCTGGGATGCATTGAAGAGAGCAGGCAGTGCTTGGTGGCAGCTCTGTTGACTGTCTCCAAACGACTGGTACTGGGAGCTGCATTGGGGACCACATCCACAGTGCAGGGGGTGGAGTGGGTAGACCCCATGCTTCTGTTAGGGTCCCCACTCTATGTGATATGCTAAGATGGGATATGGTAAGATGGGAATACAGTTGTGTTATTGTCCTCCTTCCTCCTTTACATAAATCCAGGTGGAACATCATAAGGTTGGTCATTGAAATTAAATTACATATGCTGTTATGATATTTGATTTTATTTATGAAGTCTAATAGTAAACTAATAATGGACAACCAGATGAGATTACACATTAAAATTCTTTATCTGGATTTACAAAAAGTATAATCTGTAGGGGAAGTTCCAGTTGTTTTTGACAAAATGAAAAAATAAAAATCTGTGTAAGATCATCAGGTCCAGGTCTGGCAGTTACTACTTAAGTCTACTGTTTGCCAGTTTGTTTTATTGGGCAAAAGCCCTGGTGTGCTGGATTTCTCATTCACAATGGGGTTTACATCACATATCACCTCTTAGTCTGTGGAGTATCAGTGGATAAAATAATGTGGAAAAGGGTATAGCCTGTAATTGCTGTTTGAAAATCTGTTTCTTGACTTGGCAGGCAAAGGTCTGCCTTTTTGAAGTAGAGGATCTAGAAAATGTAGTGGTAGGTCTCTCCATGAGATGGCACTCATTGTCTTCTTACTTTATTTAAATTTTAATGTGATCATGGTTATAAATTACATGTAAACACATATATACACCTATGTGCATGTGTATTTATATACTTGCTTATCCATCCATAGATATGAAAATACATGCTTAAAAATGTGAGTTTTATAAGCTTAAACTTTATAATTGTGCTTAGTTTATTCATATTCTTTTAATAGTTCAATCACATTTTTGACAAAATTGTCATTTTATCTTGACTTCTGGGAGTGACTGGGACCCACAATTGTATTTAGGGTGCCAGGCTAGTGAGAACCAGCTCCTTTATCCTTCATTTCAATCCTATGCTCTGCTCCTGCCAAAGTATGGAAAAGCAATGCCTTTTTTGACTCAGAATGTATTGCCAATAGGTGAGGACAAGGTTCAAAGCCACCCAGACAATGAATTAATGGGAATGTAATGAAATAAGTTATTTATGGAAAGACTACTATGTAGAGTGTTAGGGGAATGTCAGGCTACTAATGTGAAAAATTGGTAACTTTTTAGAAAAGAAAACTGAGCTTCATAACCCCTCCCCCACCTAACCCCCTGCAAGAGAGTCTTACTCCTGTTAGCATTTGTGGCTCAGAGGAGTTCCCTTTTCCTGTGTTAATAAGGTAGTTCTCCCACTCTACATTGCTCCTCCAGTGACATACTTCAGTGTGGGTTCAGAGACTCACAATTACAATCAGCTGGAGAATCATATAGGCCTTTGCATCATTACAAAATTATTCTATTTTTTTATGTTAGCATTAAAAGAGGGAAAGATCAAGGATTCAGACTCGATAGAAAAGCATCTCAAATAAACTAGAAGTCTTTCCATAGCAACATCAACATGCATCAGCAAACTGCAAAATCCACTCACATTGACCTTGTTGGCACTCAAACCAAGCAGGCACTTGGGAAACAGGGATGGAAAAGGACTTACACACCCTCATATCCACACGCCTAATATTGATGGCAGCCATTCCTTCCCGCTTTTCAGGAGCTGCTTTTGCTGTGACCTCTTCCTCTGTAGAAATCTCCATGCTTTCCAGTGACATACATTCATTTTCCCTAACATCATAAGTTATATTTGTGAACATTTTGATAATTTCAAAATACTCAGAAAAGCATTGTGTGTTCTTTTCAACTATGACATGGTATATTCCTTTTTTTTTTTTTTCATTGAAAAAAATCCAGTATTGGAAAAGCTTGTTGGGGATGGCAAAACTAGGTAGAATCAAGGTCTAAAATGAGAAAAGCCTAGTCCCCAGAACCTCAGCCCATTCTGTCATTTGTGTGATCATATAAAAAGTCCAATAATGATATATCACAGCAGCTAAAGTTTCCACTCTCAACCACAATCAGAAGTATATAAGTTAGAGGTCTCTTCACAGTATCTATTCTACATATGCTGACTTCCACACCTAAATATTATTTGCTATAATAGAACCATCACCTCAAGAAAAGACACAGTATGTTAAAATCCTCCTGCTCCTCAGCTGGATTTTCATTAAGGGCACAGCCTGATTCTTTTTTAGAACTGCCCAAGGCATATGGGAAAGCTTATTTTCATGACCAGAAAGAGCTTCGTTCAAAAGATAATTTAAAGGTGCCCACTTCTGTATTTCTTCCCCAAAACTATGATTCAGATAACTTTCGGGGAAATCATTAAGACTCATTAAATCATTAAAATGATTTCCATTTCTAATCTGAACAATACATATATGTAGAATAATGGATAATACTGAATACATGTTGTACCTGTGTGCTTGGAAGGAAAGGAGATGTATCATCTAGGAGATAGCTGGTTCAGAAACTCTTATTAATTCATAAGTTACTAAATCAATTCTCCCTTTTCCACTCCTTTCCAGCTAGATATCAGTTGCCTGAAAATATGCAGACAAACCAAAGTCCAGAAGTCTGAGACATAAATATTATCAAAGAAACATTCAATTTTGCCTACTTCAAATTTTTTTTGCTCTGAGCTACCCAGAAGCTATTTGAACTGTCTGAGACATGTCAGACCTACAAGAAGTAACTAATTCTACTCTTCCTAGTTGCTTCCTGCTTGCTGCCCAGGCAACCAAAATGTTATGTGTGCATATATGCATATATGTAGAAATACATGTGCATCTCTCCCTTCTCATTCTTTGCAGTTTTTTTAATTCTATATGCATTTCCCTGTATCTGCATGTGCATTTGTGTACTAGTCATATACATTTAAGATGTTTTTACTGTTATTTGAATTTTTGCTGCTTTCTACTTTTGAAAGACGAGTGGAAAAGGGTTTAAGGACAGCATATGGCACAAAATTTTTTTTCAACAAATTGGTTTCAGGTTCTGTGTACAAGCAATCATGTGCAGTGCATGCATATGTGCGTGCACACCCCCACACACACTTTAGCACATACAAACCATTTTAACCCCTCTATAGCAATCTAAATAATTAATAGCAACTTTTCCTTAGATCCTTTTAAAAAAGCATCTTGGGTCTTGGAATCTCATCATTCCTGTACCGAAATGCAGCAGATTCCTCTACAAAACTATGACCATGCTGGATATACTCACTGTCAAAATTCATATCATGAAAAAAAAATAGCTTGATATTGAAGTGATTATGTTTCAGTGAGGATTGACAGAATGGAGTTCTTCAAAACCTAGTCTGCAATTTAAGCCTAAATGCCTCTATTGTAATCACACTAACGTATATATCTAAGACAGTGTACACCCAGAGAACTCCAGTTGTGAGAAATGAATTCAGCTCTTCCCTTGCCCTTTATGTGGAATAGTCACATATCTGTTAGCAGAAACCTTCAGCTGGAGTCCGCTCTGTGATCACTCCCCTATGACTCCTCTTTCTCCTTACCAGAGGTCTATGCTTTGACACATGCCCCAGTATCATACTGGAGTGGACACGTTCACTGTCCAAGCAACAGCCAAAGAAATGAGCTGTCCAGGACTTTCAAGCAATTCACTAGAGGGCTTACATTTGTTTTGTATTTTACAGGTGCTGCAGAGTTTGTCCTGTGAAACTAACCTCTATTCATTCACAACATGCTCCAACTAGGAGGGAAATGGCAGTAGCTATCAAAAACCAAACAACCAAACAACAGCAACAACAACAACAAAAACTGGTGTGTTGCTGGCCAGCCTCTGGAACCCACCAGTTGACAAGTTGTTAGGGCTTCATAGGGCCAAGGTAGGGAACTGTTTGTGCTGAGTCTGAGTGCCTGCCAGTTTGCCCATTCCTCTGGTCGTGTACTTAGATAAAGCTGTAGAAAAGCTGAATATTTAATGCATATATTTTATTTGAAAACAGTGCTTCTGTTCTCCAGGGTCTACTTTCTGTCACCAGCCTGCATCCTAGGAAATAGAATAAACATTTTTCTGCCCTGCAGAAGCCAAACTATTTTCATATTTTGTCTCCAACATCATCAAACAGCAAGTGTGCACAGACTCTAGAAGTGCAAATATCTCCTTCCCCTTTTGGCAAGACTGCCCGATAGCTATAAACTTGAACTTTGCTGTCAGGGAGCCTCTCCTAACCTCTCAGCCCTGCCCCTCATGAAGCAGCTCTCAACACAGTATTTATGCTCTCTGAGATTTCATTTTCTCAACTATTAAAACAGGAAAGATAATTGTATCGATGCACAAAGTCGCCATGAGAGACAAGCGAGCTAATGCACCAAAAGTACTTAATTGGGCCTGGGCTGTAGTTAGTGGTTAATAATGCACTTAATATAGTAAGTGCATAAGCAAGTGCTTAACCAGTGTTATTGCTAATAAGATTATTTATTATTAATATTATCCACTTAAAAATTGCTTGAATGCAAGACTTATCATGACTTAATAACGAGATGGAAAGAGATGATGAAGTCACAAGTCACATGAATTTCTACACAGTGTGGGATTGAGGGCAGCAAAATTCTAACAGGAACCTGGGGGATTGTCCTGAAGTTGGGTTTGCACACAGAGTCCACTCACTTCCCTGAGAATGTGTGTGCATTTAGGGTGGTTTGGTGAATACCATATTGCCTGGGTAAATGCTGACCAGACTTAAGGATGTCAGTCTTTACGATCCTCACTAACACAGCTTCTATTCTAACCTCTGATTCTATTGCATACTGTTCCTGCAATTTTAGCTCCTATGGTAATGACTATTTAAATATTTTTTAAGTTGTTTTACAAAATTCCCTATTTCCACTTGAAATATATCATAAAAATAGAATTACATACCTAAGCACAGATTGATTTCTTCCTTTTCCTTAAGCCAAGAAAGCATCTTCTGAACCCAGAGTCTGTTGATAACCTTGGGAGAATTCACAACACCATTTCGGTTGGAATCCCATACTGAAAAATGAACTGACTGAGTGAAACATGAGGTAACTGTCCTCAGCCAGACAATAAAGGTAATAGGAAAACATATATTTTTTTTAAGTATCTTTTACTCAATCTAGATATACTATGGAGTATAGACAGGTGGCTGTAGGATTGTGAACGGCAAAACAGAGTCATATCCGTACCTCAAAACAAATGGAATATTCCAAATTCTTTCAAGCAGTAGATTTATTTTTTTGTGTAGCAATCCATATTGTCTTGTATTTTTATTTCACAAAGAACTAATGAATTAGTTCAATAAATAGTGCTAGAACAGGTTCCTTTTTTTCCTCAGGCTGACCCTTCACACAGACAAATTCTCAAAAAGAATAGATAAAATATCAGTAACTATGCCTGCAGCCTGAGAGTCTCCTGAAAGAGATGACTCCTTTGTCCAATAGAAAAGTATAAAAGATTCTAAAGTCTTCCAGGAAAATTCTGATGTTTGCATTTGAAAATGGGGCATGAAATGCTTTTTGTTTGCTTGATTGTTTTGTTTGTTTTTTGACATTCATGGGTCCTGGAGAAAGCAGAATCTATTCTTATCTGGTCTCAGAGTGGACAGTGTTTTTGTGGGTGGAACTTGGGATGTCAACTATGGTAAGGCATTGAGTGTGTGTCCTGTTGTCTTAGGCTGTTCTGATAATAAGACGCTAGGTTCCTTGTCTTTGGGGGCTAATGGGAGGGAGGGAAAAAGAGAGAAGGTAGACTCTTAAAATGTAGTATTTTCTGGGAGGGTCCTAGGTCCCAGGGCCTTGAGAGCTTTTCAAAACACAGGGGATAAAACCCTCTTACATGAATAGGATAAAAACCTCTTTATAAGAGGTTTTGGATTTGATGCACTAAATTCTTTTTATTGTAGTTTCTTTTAGGAAACTGAGGACATTTCCTTTAGAGTTATTTGACTCAGCACAAATGACTTAATGAGAATTAACAGGTTACTATTGGATGTTAATATGCATAGCTTAGTTCTGATCAGATAATTAAAAAACTCCAACAGCATCAGTACTGACTATAGCAAAATGGCTTTTTTAAAAATCTATCTCAAAGATAGCATTTCTACCGAGATGGCTTCCCCTTGGACAAGTACTCTGAAATTTGAATATTTCTCTTCTTACTAATGCTTTTCTAAATCCAGTCCTGAATATAGATTGTTCCTCATTTTTTTTTCTTTTAACGTCTATTCTCTTGGTTCCAACTCTCTGAGGTATTGACTGAGCTCTCTGTCTTGTCACTTTCTCTAGCTTGCAGAGCCTGAGTCATTTGTGTGCATTTAGAGCTATCTTTGGATGCAGACCTGCTGAAGCACAGCACAGCCTTATGATGAAGTACCTTACCCATTTACACTTGTATGAAGAATGCTGTCCACTTAGCTGTGGTGTACTCAAGTTAAGCAGGTTGAGATTTGTTCTGATGTTGGCCTGTATGTGCACTTTTTCCTTTAACTCTTGATCATTCTGGTAGCAAGTGTTTTTGACATTATGTGCACCACAGTCTGTGTCCTGCCATGTGGTGTCTCCAATTATTTGGAAAATGCTCAAAATCATTGTTAAAAAAATGCATATTTTAACCAAGGTTTAAGAAACCATAAAATCAGCTACTTAGAAAAACGTATGCCAAGTTATGATACAAACTGCACTTTATGCACCACAATTATTTTAGAAATTAAGCAATACTTATCTGTCAATAAAGATGTGCTAAACTAGTTTTAGGTCTGAGGAACAAACACAAATAAATGGACTGACCCGACTCTGAGGACCTTGGCAGAGAGAGCACAATAATGAGTTGTTTTGACAAGTCCAAAAAATGTTTCTGTCTCTCCTCTTTCCTATGAGTTGGCACCTCTTGTATCTCTTATTGATTTGTTCCTCATTTCCCTTGCAACAAAATATACCTTCTTGTAAACATATCATATGATACTCTTTCCACAGACTATTTCTAGCACCTCTACCTTCTTCCTAAATGATTTACTACTTTTTTCTTTCCTACCCTTTATTATTCTCTCAACTGAAAAAATCAAAAACAAAGCTTTAAACAATGTAGAAATAATCACTGTATTTTCCAAGTTCTCCAGGGAATAAAGAAAAAGTTCTGTGTGAATGGCGCCTCTGCTATACAGGGTGAGCTCACTTCAACTGTAAGTCTTTGTCTCTAAGACTTTATCTCTAAGTTTGACTTATAGCTGGATTGTTAGTAACTGTTCTTCCCACATCTCCATGTCACTGTGGGTTGACACACTCCATCCTACTGCTTCCCGTCTCTGATTCTTCCCACATGCACAGCTGAGAGACAGGAGACAAGATGCACTTCCAAGGGGAGACACTGAATTCAGCCAACAGAAGGGTGAGAAACAGGGTCCATATTGTTACTGATATTTAATCACACTTTCTTTTTAAACATTTAAGCCTATTATTTCCTAACTTGGATTTCCATTTCTTTTCTGCTGCTAAGTTGTTGCTCAAAGATAGACTCTGATCATCTTGCCCTCATCATCATTAAGGAACGTGCTGTCAGTGTATGGGGGACATTTGAGCAAAATGTGTGTATACTCAGGCAAGCTGACATCCTATGCCCCTCTTCATTCTCATCCCCCCTGGATGGGTCATATTTCTTCTTTGAAAGCCATGAATTTTGAGAAACTAAAGCTTAATGAACTATTTCCTCTGACAATTCTTTTTCTCTTATTAGATTTTAACTCTTTTAAGTGAGCTAACTTTTGAGTGTTAGAAGTCTACCCAGTACATTTTACAGTCTTAAAATCTATTATGTACCCCAAGACAAATCTTAAATTTTATATATATTTTTAGAATACAAAGCTTTTAGAAAGGTTAAGTGACTTGAGGTCACAGAGCAAAGCTATATTTTTTTTGCAAGTGGATGATATCCCAAAGTTTCTGTTTTTTTTTTTTTTCACTCAACCATACCTTAAAAAGAAAAAAAAATGCTCTAGATCTATTGATTTGATTGTGATAATCATACACACTCACTGATTATGTTTGAATCAATATTTAGATTGAGTATTTCACTCATGTTTAGATCATATGGTACTTCCATCAGACAATACCCACCATTCTCATGGAGAACTATTTAAAAGAGATGGCTGATATTTGCACAGCATTCTAACTTGTAAAAGGTTTGCATAGACACTGATTTTCTACTTTCACTCCTACTCTAGGAGGTTGATATTAATGATAGTTCTACTTTAGGAACAAGGACATCACACATTCCCAAGTACAAACCATCCATAAATTCTTCATCAACTGCACCTCATAGACTGGGATTTATTTACCACCCATTCTAACTGGAGAGCTCTTCATTCTCTCTGAGCTGGCATGGCCTGACAGAGAAGAGCTAAAGTTGATTAGAAGCAGAAAGGGCACAAACTGACCTCACACTTTTGCCTACCCAGCACACCTGGCCAAGGTCAGTTGTGTACTTACAGGTAAGTGTTAATCAAATATGCCGTATTGATTGACTTTCAAAACCCTAACCATTATGGTGCCAAATCCTACATTTTAGTAGTCTGTTTTTAAGATTTTAAACTGAACATAAAGCAGTTACATTTCTTGTTAAAGTATTTTTGACAAAAACATTTTATAAATAAACAAACATCTAAATAAATGCTCCTGTTTTAATTTCTACATTGTGAATCATTTAAGAAACCCCTTATATCACAGCGATGTTTTCTCCTCTGGTTAACTTTTATTTATATTTTTTGGTATTTAAGAAAATGTTGAATAATTTATAACCATATTTTATCACATTGCTTTATGGCTAGAGTCAACATAAAGGTACATGTGATTTTGTTTCACAATATCTTGTTTCTCTTCACCCAGAAGGCATTTAGTTCCCTAAGATGGTTTGACTGTCATGAAACATATTCTGATAATTCTATTAAATTATACCAAAAATTATTTTTTTTGCAAAATAAAAAAGAATGTAGCAAAGGCAGTTTTCAATGTACAGATTGATAGTAGCATATTTTAGCAGCTTGGCCCCATGCATCAAAAGAAGCCCAAAAATATGATCCCTATAACATAATAAATAAAAACTATGACTGCTCTAAAGTGCCCCGATGTCAAGAAAAGTCTATACTCAATACATGTAGATATTTAACACCATCTCATTAACTGCAACATTCTGGCTTTAGAGCCATCAAAATAACACTATGGTCATGGAATTGTGCACATTGGAGAGTTACCTGGAAAAGGCACCAAAAGTTGACACTTTACGCAAACCAGAGCAAGAAAATGGCATGGGATGAACTCACAAGCAAATGGGGTCTGATCTAAGCATCTCCCTCTTGTGAGCAGTCAAAGGTCCTACATCTATATGCTGCCTAGGTTGACCTCCTAAGTTTGTCTCATTTCTGCCTTGGTCCTCCCATCTCCCTTAGAGGCTGTTCTTGGAAGCAGTCGTGCTTTGTGAGTCCCTAGTCTGATGTGATGAGTTAATAGAAGGTGCTCCTGATTTGTCATGGGTGTCCAGTGAGCATCTGCTACTGATCACAGACTTCCCATATGAGACAGAGCTTTCCCCAAACCCCAAGGTGCTGACAACTGGCAATCACGACAACTGAAGTAATTTTGTTGAATGAAGAAGTTCTGAAATGCCAGGATAATGAGGTGCAAACACTGGTTTCTATCAAATTTCCCTTCAGGTAAGTCATTTAACCTACCTGTGCCTTTATTTCCCCAACTAATAAAAAATTAACAGTGTTTTGTGATGGAACAAAACAGTTTTCAATTTTCTCTGTTCTTACTGGCATTCAGGAGTTTAAAAACATTTTGCATCTCTCACCTTTGCTGTGCACGACATAAGTCAACCATCCTACCAAAATTGTTTCAAATACCAATGATTTAGCAAATACTAATGAGATGGCCAATCAGAGGAAGTTAATTTTCACCTTTTGGGGGACCTTCATTTCTACTTCTTTCAAATGCAAAAGTTCATGTGTTGACTATCATCAGATGTACAGTCTGTCCTTAGAGTTGGTCAATATTTGTTGAAGCAGCCAGAAATGCAGAGGTGCATGGCTTGAGGAGCTCCTTAGTCATGGCTGCCCCTGTCTTTGGTAGCCAGAGAAAGATGCAGAGCATGGGGGTCAGAGAGGTCTGCTCCTCAGCTGGTTACAGGAACTGTGTCTTCCCTCTGTGGTTAAATACTGCTGACTCATGCTCAGGGCAGCAGTCTAGTGACCATGAACACACTCTGAGTTTTTCCCTTCAGGCACATTTTCCAGGAAGATGATATGTTAACGCAATTTGACCGGCTTGAACTGAAACTAAGAAAACACATCTGCTTCATGGAAGGAACAAATGACATAAGACCTCAAGGCTTTCCTTTGACCTTGAGTTTCCAACTCTGTCACTGAGCACACCGTGAGTGGCCCCCCGAAGAAACCTGGTGTACAGGGAAACCCCGGTTGATCATTCTCATCTTGAATCAGTGGGAGCGGTTACTCTTTTCATTTAAAATAAATTTCCATTCAGCCCTTTTCATGGCACTGCTTTAAGAGATGCCACTATTTTGTCTTTTTGAGTCAAAGAACTTTGGGGTCAGCAGTGTACACTGAAGCCAGTGAGGCAGAAAAGTCAAAATGTGCCTTTTCTCCAAATCCATCTTGACTGCCACCTGGTCCCATCTTGCTTCTGAGTCACATAGCAAAAGGTCATTGGAGGTCACCTAGCTCCATGGACTAATTTGGAGTTTTAATGTATTGCAGTTGAAGTAATGTTTAATCTCTTCTTGTCAGCTGGCTGGATGATACAATATTACCGTGTTGCCCACAAGTGATTAAAGCAGGAGAGCACAGCTCGTTCCACTGACAGCCGCTAGCAGGAAAGCACAGAAGAGTCTGCAGGAAGAACAAGCCTTCTGCAACATACAGATATTCCCAGAAAGACAATTCTGAACCCAGTTTATTAGTGCCTGTGTTTTCATTGCACTGCTGAGTGGAATGCGGGCTGTGGACTGTTTTATTAAGATTCTCTACTGTCTGACTGAGACACACATATTTTGTGACCACAGACTTGAAATTTACTGTCAAGTGAGTTATCTGATATGAATGGACCAAAAATTCCTCAAGCAAATTCAGATCTGAGTTGAAGTTGTTTCTGTTCTGAAATGAGGCTTTTTATTATCTGCAAACTTGTCAGTTAGGTGGGTCTGGGTGAATCTGTCTTAAGATGTTAAAATTAATAAATCAATCACCTTGAGTAATTTCCTGCCAAAAGCCACAACCTTCAGTTGATAAAAAAGGAAATGTTTTGGTTTCAATTGGAAAGGTCATGGTTGCTCTGCTAAGCTGATTTTAAAAGAGATACGATGATAAGTATAAAAAAGGGTAAAGAAATTCCTTACAAAGCACAATGAAGATGAGACTTTTTTCTCTCCTCACAAGGGAATTTGATTGAAATCAAAGTCTTGAAAATGAGGTCATTTTAAGATACAGAGAATTAGAGCTGATGATAATAGGTTTAAGATTTTATAAACTGTCTATGATTAGTTGTTTCCCTAAACAGTTCAGTCTCTAAACAATATTGATATATTTTAGAAGTATCTAAAAGTACAGAATAAAAAATATTGGTAATGGAAATTTTATTTTCTCTTCTTTAATCTGGAATGCTGAATCCTAAATTCATCCAAATAACAAAAAAAAATTTTATTTTCTCTTCTTTAATCTGGAATGCTGAATCCTAAATTCATCCAAATAACAAAATTCCTATCTTTTGAAATGATTCAGAGACAATTCTCTAACCATAGGCAAACCTTCACTGCTTATAACCTGCAGGTAAGGTTAATGCTGGATGTTGTATTGAATAATGAGCTTCGAGGCTGTAACCATCAGTCTCTTCAGATTCCTGGGGTTGTCCCCAAAGAGCATGGTGGTAGTAACCAAAGATAATTACCACCCAGAGGAGCCCCAGAGTATCACCTATCCTCCCATACCCCCTACCCCCCACAGAATGGCCCCTGCTTGTAGATGCCATGTCCAGGAAGAAGGTTTAAAAGTGAGTTGATAAAGCCATAACAGGGTAATCTCCAGGAAACGGGGAGGTTCCAAGTTTCCTTTCCCACACCAAGGATGGTAGAATTGGGTGAGAAGATGAAACTAGAAAAAGTGAGAGAAGAGAGAAAAACCTGGTAAAGGAGAAGTGTAGAGAAATGGAGACCAAGATGGAGATGTGGAGGAGGCATATGTAGCAGAGATTCATGTGATGAAGCTGTGCTTGCTTCTTGGCCTTGAACTGGTAACAGGATCTTGGGGGACATGGAAGAAGACACTGGAAACATATAAGTGAGAGACCCATGGGGGGTTGACAATGGCAGTCTTTATCTTGATTTTGGTTTTGCTTTTTAGCTTCTAACTTATCTGGCCCCTTATTCTCCTTTCCTGCGGGTCCTCACCACAAGGTGCCTTGGACATGTGGCAAGCTTTTGGGTCCCAGTTGTCCTGTGCTGGGTCGACATTTACCCAAGAAAGGATGGGCGAGTTAGGGTGCTTAATTTGGAAAGTATACTCCTTTTTTTCTCTTATCTCTTGTGTTAAAGGTATTATTAGTAGACTGTTTTGTCTTTAGGTGGTGGATGGCAGAACCGATTTAGAGAGAGCAACCTGGTATTCCCACGGTGCCTCTCATCCTGCTTTTTAACAAAACTACTGGCCCCAGTATGTGAACAAGGAAATGAGTCTAAAAGCAAGCCAGTGAGTCTCCACATCCCAACAACCACAAAATGAACTACAATTAATTTTTCTGCCTTTGTTGGACATCCATCAGACCACAGCACTTCTTTTTAGGAAGGAAAAAGAAGAAATAGAAAATTGGACAATTACAGGTAAAATCTGAGTTCTAGGGTTAAAGACAAATCCAAATTGACACAATAGGAGCAATTTTCCTATGATCTGTTGTTTGTAGAGTGAGTGGACATGGAATCCAGGGAAGAACCAAGAAACACATTTCCTTTAAAAAGTAAGATCAGACTGGGCAAAAATTATTTGACAAAAGTTTGAAATGTTGATCTTGACATATATTTTATTCAGAATTAGCAAAAACAATAGGATTAACAAAAGAAAAGTAAGTTCTCTTTCCCACGACTCTAAAGGAAAGCCTAGTTCAAGTTTTCACAGGTGTGAACCAATGACCCAAGGGTATGGAACAGCCTCAAGTGACTAAAACAGAAACAACAAAATAGTATGTCTGTCTACAATGAATCGTTTTGTTGATCTGCCAATTCTAGTGCAAGCATTGGCCAGTGCCAGAGGGGCTGGGAAGTCTGGGAAGGCTGGGAAGGCTGGGAGGTACAAGGACCCCTCAGCCCCCAAGGACTCTTCACACTCTTTCTCTGGCATTTCTTCTTAGAGTTTCTCTCATTTTCATGCTCCCTCACCTACTCTCCTGCTTGGGACGATGCCATCATTTTATTTCCTTCTCCTAGACCCAGGTGTGCCCACTTGGTCAGACATATGATAATGGGGGATGGGGGAGGGTGCAATACTGCAGGTGCTGGTCATATTGGTTAGTGGCAGAAGGGTATGAAAAAAAAAAACCCTAAAAATTCATTTACCTTATAATGTCCCTCATGAGGAAAAAGACTGAGAGACTTGTTTTCAGATAGACAACAGAAAGGTTAGGAAAACATGATAAAGATGACAGTAAGCAAACACAAGGCAGGCCTATCCTTGGTCCAGAGACTTCACCTCACTGGTCCTGCCCTCCACAATGGATACCCTGTGGCAGAGCCCTGCTCCAGGGTGTTTCCTTTCCTCTGATAGTTCCCTGTTCCCAAAAAAGCACAGGACATGGGGCCCAGCACTACAAGGAAACTTCAGCTCCAGCCAGGTTCTGAAGGGGAAACAAACAGAATTGAAGCAACTAGCTGAAGAAAGGGTACTCATTTCTAGTTATGGACAAATGGCTGAGAAGAGAGAAGGAGCAAGTACTTTGCTCATGTTTTATTGGGCAAGCACTGCATGTCACTATTGGACCAGGAAATCTACCCGTTTGCTTATTGAATATTCTTAAGAATCATTGAAGATGTGGAACTTCCCTCATTTTACTAGAAATTGAGATTCAAGGAGGTTCGGTTACTTCCTCAAGGTCATCTAGTTATAAAGGATAGGACTCAGATGCATATATCCAGATGGGTTTTAATTTCCAACTAGTTAAGATGCAAGTGGAATTTATACATAATAGAGTAAATGCATGTAAATATTTCAAAATACATCATTGCTTGTGATAAAACCATAACAAATTATAAAATGATTGGAGGTTACCGTAGAATGGAACTTAATGGGGTAAAGTTTTCCATTTGGACATCTATAATTCTGAGTACAGTGAAATACAGGTGAGCAGTTCTCAGTGAAGAGATAGAGTACAGGCTCATCGTGGCATCTATGCCAGCACATCCCCCGTCCTGTCCCTTTCCTAGTTCCTCAATTCTGTTGGTCAGTGTCATTGGAAGAATGTGTCGTGTTCCTTAGAAGTGCTGAGTCAGAAAATAAATGTCGTCATGTCACTCTATACATTTCCACAAAAATGTTTTTCCGCCTCCTCATTCTTATCACTTTCACCTGGAATCTGGAATCACTTTCACCCGGAATAAAGACCCGCCTGAGAAACGAAGCACTGCTTCAAAGAACCTGATTCAGTATCATGATTTTTGTGCACTTTTAATATAGAATTGCATGGCTCATCAACAGGTAATCTAGCTTACCACAAGAAATTGTCTTTATGTTCATTCTAGAAATTTCCTTGTGTGACTGACACACAGTTTAAGGGGGCTGGTGGTCTGTTCTCTTTCTTCCTTTTGCAAGTTGAAGGTATTTATTCTAAATATCCCTCTCACAACCAATGTCCTTTAATCCATTCCTCCCTGCAGCCCATACGAATGTGTCATGACCCAACAGCAAACATCATTTCGTATTATATTTATAGTTTAGCTAATGTGGTGGAATGATCTCCATGCCAGAATCTTTTCAATTCTTTTCCTTTCTTTCACACAATTGTGGACTGGAAGGAAATGCTCAGTCAAGTATCTTCTTATGTAACTAATGGGAGGTGACTGTTTTTCTGTTTTTCTTTCTAGCTCACCCTTTCCCATTTCCCTCTGTATTTATAGAACCAGCTTTAATTATAATTTAACCAGTGTGCTGAGGGCACATCAGTGATTCTCCAGATGGCTCAAGTTGACCCACGGGAGTACATTTCTTTTCACATTCGATCTTAGAATAACTAAAATGTTCCTGGCAGAACTGTCTAAGAAGCTGACCTGTCTATTTGCAGTTCAGCTCTACATATCTGCTTCCTGATAATGAAGAGTAATAGATCTGGATATTTTCTGTCCTGGATGCATCTCTTACTCTCCAGATTTCTTTACCTTTAGTCTCTAGATTAGAGGGAAGACCTTTAAATTAATATTTGCATGATTATTTAAACCAGCTTTTATTTTCAGTAAAAGTTACAGTCTCTGAAATGAAGGCCTCAAATTTCATCAATGAGTGTCAGATATTTAGCCTAAAAACATTTCCGAGAATGTGAAAAAGATTTGCTATAAATATATGAAGAGAAGGGGAAGACAAAGGTATTACGTTTTATATGTTCCTCCATTTTCTTCAAATTCTCTGCCAAATTGTTTGAAATGAATTACCTGATGCCATTTTGGTTACTGTAGCCAACTACTCGTGCAATCAGTATAGATTCTGCATTTCTTCGTACCAAAACAAAGGAAAACAAAGGCTTCAAAATGACCCTAAGAATAATAAATAAATGGCAGCAATGTGTTCATTAGAAATGATAATAAAGCTGGGCGTGGTGGTGCATGCCTGTAATCCCGGCTGCCTGGGAAGCTGAGGCTGGGGATTGCTTGAGTCTGTGGTACCCTGGGCAACTGAACCTGCAGTTCCACAGGCAGAAACAGCGAGACCTAGTCTCAAAAAAAAAAAAAAAAATACTAAAGTTTTGGTCAAAAACTAAGTAAACATATCAGATTATATTTTTATAGTAGAATATGTAACAATGTTATTTATAAGCTTATTTGAATTGTCAAAATGCTTTTAGAGGACCAATAGGAATAGTAATTACAAATTGAACTTAGTATTAAAATTGTAACAGAATTTAGAATATTTGAATGTTTACAATCATTTATGAATACACATAAAAGTTTGAGTTTTCATGTTTACTTTGAATAGCCATGGTAATTTTACTATACTCTATGTTCATTCATTTATTCACCTTACATGCCCACTGTATCTCACTACTATGAACAGCTATTGTTGGGGGAAGTAGGATAAAAGAGAAAAAATTAAAGGTATGTTAAGGAATTTTCAGGTTACAGTAGCAAATGAATGGAGAGAAAAGTAACCTATCATTTATGATAATTATATTCTCTGCAACATAGGCAGAGGGTTATAGTTCACCTAGATGGGATAGAGTTGATTTCTTAAGCCATACTCTGCAACTTAAATTCTGTCTTTTTCCCAGGTAAAGGAGAAACTTGATCTATTTTGAACAAGTGAGTATCACATGATTTTATATTTTAGTGATTTTCCTTTGCTATTTACAATGGCAAGAATGTGAATGTTGTCATGAAAGAGTATGGAACTACAAACATGGGCAGATTTGGGGTTCATCACACCACAGGTAAAAGATAAGGAGAATCTGAATGTAGACTAGAGACTCTAGGCTAGTGGGGATTAAAAAGATATAATTTACTTGATTTACTTACCAGAGGTCAGAGTTGAAGGGAAACAAATCTAGAGTGACTCAGTATTTTGGCTTGAACAGTTTGGTGAACTTGTGGGACAGAAGGAAAGGTATTTTCGTGGACGATGATGAGATCATTTTTGGACACATTGCAACATATCTAAAATACCTCTCAGAGGGAGATTGTTGAGACACACAAATCTCAAAGTTGGGAAGGAGAAGAATGGAATGGGAAAAAAAAGATATTTTGCTCAGAATTTAAAGTCATCAGCGCAGGTGATTCTTGAGATTCAGAGCTTACTGAGAGAGCCTATTTGGAGAAAAACGTTCAATAGCAGAACAGAGAACACAAACACGTAACTATTATTAGAAGACGAATTAGCAAAAAACATTTTTTAGATAGGGAGGAGGATTACCGAGAGTTATAACTCAGAAGGAAATGGGAATTTTTTTTCAAAATGAAATCAGATAAAGACTGAATGATAACATTGTTTTTTTCCCGTAATTAAGTCATTGGCAAACTTTTCCTGAGCAAACTAGTAAATTGCAGAAGCTACGACCAGTAAAATTTAATATGCACTAGTCTTATCAATGGATCCTCATCAATTTTGAAAATTACACAGAAATTATTTATTCAAAAGAAAAGTTCATTTAGGAATGAAAAAGTTTTTGCCTATGCTAGAAACACAAAATAATTAATTTTGAAATTACATTTTCTAGCATAAAATTCCAGAAATTAAAAAAATACTTCCTGATTAAAATAATTATAGGTTGAGAAGATTAAGTCACATTTTTGGCTGTTATACAGGAGAAATGCTAGATTAGTTCTCCTACTATATACCACTAGAAATTAAATAAAATATGTAAATATTTGAGGTATTGAACAGTAGGCAATACAAAGTAGTATCTTTAAGCAAAGGAAAACAAGAAAATGGTGAACATTGACTTGAGTTTCTTTGGCCAAAGCAGAGACAGGAAGAGGCACTCATACAAAACATCTCACTAATCAGGGTGTGGGGAGGTACAGATGTTTGGAACAGTGGCATAGAATAAGAGATATAGAGAAGTACTCAGACAAAGTACATTGAAAACTATGCAGGTCTATCTTTCATACCTTGATTTGATACAAATTTGTCTAGACTTTGGGACACTTTACAAGGTTACAATAATTTTCAGGGAACCATAAATTCAATAAACATTGGAACTTGTACAAAGTTGAACTATATTCAAGAATCAATCAAAACAGTGATAGTGACACACGCTAAATATTCAGTAGGGATCAGAGAAAGACCTTAACTTAGGGTTAAGTCTGACCTAGCTATATAGTAAAAAAATACTCTAGGCCAACTTTAGTCAAAGTCAAAAATGGACATTGAGAAGAACAAGTTAATATCCAAGTAATTCTATATAAATCTACAAAATCTATTAAAAAATCTGTGAACTTAAAAACTTAAAAACAGAATAGATAACTCTAACAAGCAAACTGGGAAAACAAATATATACCAATAAATGTGGTAATTTAAATGTAATGGACCAGTTTCTTGAAAAACTAAACTGAAAAAACTGACACAAGTAAAAAGAAAATCAAATAGTTCTATATCCATTAGCAAAATTAAATCCTGAGTTTAAAATATCACAAGGATGTGATATCTATCTATCTATCTATCTATCTATCTATCTATCTATCTATCTATCTATCTATCTATCTATCTATCTATTTATCTATCTATATAGATATAGATATATATTATTTTAAAAAATCTCACAAAACAAAAATTACAGGTTGAGATGATCTGGAACGTCATAATTTTTAACCAAATGCTTAAAGAAGTAATTCCAATCACTTATACATTCTTTAGGAATACAAATGAACAGGAAACATATCTCAATGATTACAAGATAGTGAGGATCATTTCAATAAGGATTTAATGGGGGGGGTCTTAGGAAGGAGTTATTTTTTTCAAAAGATGATGGTGAGCAATAGCGCTGCAATGAACCTAACCATTAAAGTAACATTTAAGGACTTTAATAGCAGAGGAAAGGGTCATTCTAATTTGGGCGAGTGCCATAAAGTAATAGGAAGCAAGGAAGAGTATGTACATGGAGCAGTGAGTACAACATGTTCTCTTTAGAGCTTTTTAGGGTTGAACTTTAAACAGATAATGTCAAACCATGGAACAACTTCAAGTACACATGAGGAAGATTGCATTTAGACAATACAGTCAAATACATATTTTAGAATACTGATTTCTTTAGAGTTATTTGGCCTGGAAGGAAGAAAGTTAAGTGACACAGAACACAAAAATCCCTGCCATGGTCTGGTGGCATTTTCTGGAATGAAAGGGTCACTCAGTGCCCAGAGGAAACCTGAGGGTAGATTCAAAGAAGAGATTCTTAATTTCTAACCATTAAAATTTAAACTATAGAAACCAAGAAAACTAATCCCTAAGTTTAGAAAGAACCTCATATGGGGTAAAGTTTCACTGGTAAGACATTTCCTGTTTGAGAAGACAAATATTATTTCAACTTATATCATTCAATTATATACCACTTATGTCCTGAAATGATACTCTTATATTTAACCTCAAATATCTGCACATGGAAATTAGTTTGAGAGTCATGGAGCTCTCTCCCACAATTTTTAAACACACAGCTAGGTTCAAGGAAATTTATAATGGGAAGTAATTGATTTGTACACATTATACATTGTATTAGATTGTTAATTTTAAGAATTAAATACTGAATTTGAGAATGCTGATTAATTCAGATATATTTGGTGTCATTCATAAATTTTTTCCTTCAGTGTTGGATCAGTGCATTTTTTTCATCCTTGAATAACCAACATTCACAAACACTTGACATAGCATCTAATCTTTGCTACTCTAGTGAATGTTGTCAGGGACTAAGGAGGACAAGGGTTTGTTATGTTATGATTTCACAGCAATAAACAAACCACAGTGGATAAAGCAGCAATTAGCATTGTGAATTTGTTAACACTACGCTTAATAAAAAAGAATTTTCACGACAGCCAGTTTAAAGAAAGATTTGCTGTTTTTAAGCTAGTCTTTTTAAAAAAACAAACTAAATCTCCTTAAGAAATAATTAAGGGGGTGCAGAATTTTGAATATTTTGAGTATTTGTTCTTAACTGAATATGGAAAATATTATCTCAGTCCTTCCTTCCTTCCTTCCTTCCTTCCTTCCTTCCTTCCTTCCTTCCTTCCTTCCTTCCTTCCTTCCTTCCTTCCTTCCTTCCTTCCTTCCTTCCTTCCTTCCTTCCTTCCTTC